>VBSM01001044.1:16069011-16110081 GCA_008086735.1 Cheirogaleus medius | reverse complement strand
TGTAGAGACGCTCTGTCTGGCGGTGTTTCTAGTCCGCCATCTTGCTCCGCCCCAGACCTCCTCTATTGAACATCTTTATTTTGCTCCTTCCAGAATATTATAATGACACTTGATTATCCTTTGTATAAAATAATAATGTGTCAATAAATAATCATATTATTTTAGGATTCTTTTAGTAGCACACAGCAGAAACCCAATAAGAACCAGGTAAAGCAAAAAGGAAGAATGTAACCAAACCAAGGGGAGGGCAGGGAAACCATGCAGTCTGGTTCTACCTATTGTCTCTTCTTCTCTTTTGCGCATCAGTTTTAATCACACTTATTGTAGACCGGCCATAGCCAAGGCTATACCCACTGACAGTTTCCATAGTCATCCTCACAGCTCAGACAGTCCCAGTTTAAATATCCCTGGGAAAGGACTCTAATTGACAGAGTTTGGGTTCTATGCCACCTGTGGAGCAACTGTTCTGAACAGGAGTAATACGGTCCCTAAAGAGGCATTTTAAAAATTTGTGAGGGTATTTTTGGTTGCCACAATAATTGGGAGGCACTATGGGCATTTAGTAGGCAGAAACCAGACATAATAGATGCCCTGCAATATACAGAATAATGCCACAAAATGAGTTTAACCTTTCCAAATAGCATCGTAATATCCTACTAGGCATTGGTGTGGTTATCTAAGTCCAGAATATAACTGTTTTATATAAAAAGGAAGTATCGCTGCATTTTTAAATATATGTTGATATCTTCCTGGAATCAACATGCTTTATTTTATTCACAATTTCACCCAGGATTATTCACTATTACAGAAATATTACATCAACAAAGCCAATTGTGGTATCTGAGTCACAAACATAATATGTATATATAGTGTGTGTATATATATAATATGTATATTTTTTATATATGTATCAGTCTGAATTGGTAACTGTCATATTCATAATGAGAAAAAAACAGTAAATGAAAATTATGACTTTAGATAGCAGAAATAAATCTTAGCAGTAATTACAATAAATTCAAATGGATGAAACTCACCAAGTAAGACAGATTTCTCAGGTTAGATTAATAAAAACAACCAAGATCTAGCAATATTTTCCCAAAATGGAGCTATTTAAAGTGTGATTCAAATTAATACCAGTCTGTAACCTATACAATACTATGACAAAATAACTACAGAAATTGAGAGTTAGGATTTATAAAATATAAAACTCTGACAGAGTAATTCCATGTCTGTTGAAGCTAATAATAAAAAGTAGTCTTGTATTTTTAATAGCTTTGTTTATTTTATTTTATTTTCTAGAAAACCACATTTATTGTATTTTACAAAGGCAAAATACAATAAAATGGAATAGAAAATTTAGAAAATCTTGTCCTTCCTCACTGTTGGTTAGAGAAGCACTGGTCTACAAGGAACTCAATTAGAGAATGCCAAAAAGTTGATAATTTAAGGATGGAAGTAATGTATTAGCCAAATATAAACAAACAGAAATATGGGGTAGCAATCTTTATTTCTGACAAAATAAAATTCAAAGCAAAAAAGGTGTCATAAAATACAAAAGATGCTACAAAAGATGGCATAAGGAACAAAGGAGTAAAAGCAAAATATCTGCACCTCATAATATTGTCTAAGAATAATGTAATACAAAAACTAACAAATATACAGGTAAATCAATAATTATTATTGTTGATTTTAACACATCCTTCTCAGATTGAAATAGATAAAGCCTATAAAACAATAGGTGGGATATAGACAATCTAAATAATTCAATTAAAAATCTAAAAATATGTATTAAAAATCATTCACTTAAAATAAAAAATACACATTTTATTTTTGAACATACATAGACCATTTATAAACATTGGTCCTGTACTTGGCCACAAAGGAAATTTCCATAAATTCCAGATAATAAAATCATATAGTTTATGTTATATGAAGATAATATAGTAAATTAATTTTTTAAAAACTAACTGAAAGTGCCATATATATGATACATAAGTAATATACTTATTTGTATTTAAAAGTTGTTAACACCACTGACATTTGCAATTTATGCAAGCAAAGTGTTTGTACTCCCATAATACTCTGAAATTTTTTAAAAAAAGGAAACTTCTGAACAAAACAAAATAAAAAACAGTTCTTTGAACATTAGATAGCACACCAAAGTGACTATAATTAACAATAAGTCAGGCTATTCTTTAAAATAACAAAAAGAGTGGAATTAGAAAATTCCTAGCCCAAAGAAGTGATGTCTAAGGTGATAGATACCTCAACTACCCTGACTTGACTAATTCACATTGTATGTTTGTATCAAAATATCACATGTACCCTATAAAGATAGACAACTATTATATACCCATAATAATTAAAAATAAAAATAAAGTAAATACCAAAGAAATAATAAAATATTTAGAATTAAATAGTAAAAAAATCTACAGTCCAAAATGTGTGGCAAATAAATAAAGTAGAAAGACAAAATAAAATAGAGCTAAGTGTTCAACTCACAAAGTTTAAATGATAGGTAGAGGTCAGAATTAAAAATAAAAACAAAAAAAGAAAGAAAGAATAAAGACAAAAGCAAAACTCAATAAAAAACAGAACAAAATAGCAGTAAAGAATATTCATAAAATACAAAGTTGATACTTGGATAAAATAAGATGAACCTCTGGCAAAACAGATTCAACAAAAAAGAAATGAAGGTACAAATAAAAGAAATTCTATTTATATAAATGAAAATATTCCAGACCCAAAGGGCTTTTAAAGTACTAAAAAGATTATCAAAAAACCCATAGGCTAGGTTTGAAACATAGAAAAATAAATATACTTCTAAAAAAAAGTGGCATAAGAAGAAAAACACTAGCATAGACCAATAACCTCAAAACCCATATTCAATTGGTTTATAGGTAAATTCAATGGCCCTTCAAGGAATAGATAATACATAATTCCTATTTTAAGCAAAGATAAAAATGTCTATTGATGTAATCTACAATGTCATTAATAGTATATTAAGAAGCAAATAAATTGTGTATAGCAGAAAAAACAAACTTCTTAGCAAACTAATAGAAGGTAAATTCCTCAATGTGAAAATACTTCTATACCAAGTAAATTATGAAGTATAGTATTCATTACTCTAGGGAACAAACTTCCCATTTGTTCTAGTAATGGTTTGTCCTGAGTCACCTACATTCTCACTTGGTTTTCCTTATTTAAAAAAAAAAATTATCTGTGTGTGTGTGTATATGTGTGTGTGTCTGACTGTATCTGTGTAACAAGTGTGTATAATACTTATATGTATCATATATATGAATATCAACGCATAACACATTTATTGAGATTGTCTTGTGTTCTAATTAGACAAAATTGCTTTCTTATTCATACTTTGCAAGTTGCAAAATTGGCTGGATGCCCTGAGATGCAATTTAAAGTGTCATATAAGTCATCATGCTCTGTTCTGTCCTTATTTACCAAAAAATCCCTCCAAACAAAATTGACAAAATGGGCTCTGCTATTTCTTTTGAAGCTGTCTTCTTGTCAATAAAGTTTACACATTTAAATGAATGCTACTCTGTATAATTTTCAGATTATATTACACTTTTGCAGCTGGAACAGATACTAAAAACTGCCATAAAGTATGCTCACTTTCTATGCATAACAGCTGTTTTAAGAACCTTAATATCCTACACTTACTTTTTTTGTTTAAATGTACATTTTTGGAGAGTTTTGGTTTTGAGAGTAGAGGATTCTTTCTTTGGATTGGGTTTTGGAAAATAGTTATAAAATTGGAAGCAAAAGACAGTATGAATCTATGTTGCTGCTCAATGAATGCACAGGTTTAATGCTATCAATTCTTAAAGTGATTACGTGTGAAAAGCAGTATCAAATAATGAAATAATTTCAAAAATGCCATAGATACTGATAGTGACTACAAAGCTGTTCACAGAATGAGGCTTGCAACCTCCAGGGTGTCAGAAAACTAAGGTTTATATATTCTTCATGGCACTAAATTAACTATATGATCATAGCTAAGTTACTTAATCATCTTAAACCTCAGTTTTGTCACCTGTAAAATATGGAAATAATGGCGCCTACCCATGAAGTTTTTAATAATAATTAAATGTGATAATATACAAGAACACACCTAGTACAATGTAGTCACATGGTAAGTTTGATAGATTTAAATCTCTATTTAATAAACCCTTTCTGTTATGCATTATGAGGAACACAAGCCACAAGTTTGCCCCTCAAGAGAGCGGAGTGTGGCATCCAACGGAAGCAGCTATTGAAGGAAGTCTTACAACTTGAAATACTGAGATGACTTCCAGAGATTCAAGATCACCACAAAACTTGCCCAAGGAATCATTCTACCATCAGTGGTTTTGAGGCAGTTTCTCACGTTTCATTCCAATCATTAGGAAACTTGAAGAGAAAAGATTAGTTCGTAGATAATAATGGTAATCATATTTTTTTGCTGCTGTAATCTGAGTGGCCCTGAGTTCTCCACCATTCTTTCCTTCTCCATCCTAAGAAATTAAGTCATGTCCATCTCTGTAAAACTGTAAGAAATCTGGTCTCCTTACAAATATTTTGGATTGTCCCTAGGGGAGAAATTTTATATCATTACTCAAACTAAACTTCTGCTCCTAGTTTTATCCTTGGGAAACTCTGGTCCTTTCATTATTGCCTCTATATGCCTCTGTGGCTTCTAATTCCAAATCTAGGATTTGGTTCTTCATAAAATGAAAATTTAAATTTGAATTTTATTTGTTCATAATTCCTTCATTCAAACATATTTCCCAGTAACTAACTATGCTGATACAAGGGATATAACAGTGAGCAAGACGTCCTGGGGTTTATAGCCAATTGAAAGAGACAGATATTAAACAAAGAATTACATGATAATGTTCATAATTAATTACAGTTGTGACACTTGCCCCCAAAATACATGGTTCTGTTAAAGTATATATTAAGATTTAGTCTAATCTAAAGACCAAAGAAGACTTCACTGAAAAACTAGCAAACTGAAAGTTTAAGTATAAGCTGAAGTTACTCAGAGAAAGGAGGAGCATTATACTCACAGGTGACTGCATATGTGAAGATCACAAAGTGGAAAAAGATATTTAAGGACTTAAGAAGGCCAGTATGGATACAGGTTATTGAATGAGAGGAACAGTGGAATAAAATGAGGCTAGACTAGGAAGTAGGACTAGATCATTGAAAGACTCATTCACCTTATTAAGGGCTTTGGTCTGTGTACTAAAAAAGTGAGAAGCAACTTATGTTTATTTAAGCCGGAGTGTGACATCATCTAAAACATTCTAAAAGATCATTCAGTATTTATAAGATACCCAGCATTCTGAATAGATGGATTTAATGGTACACACTCAATTGGGAAGACATTCTTGAAGTTTTGCCATCGAATGCTTGGTAGACACTCTTCTGTTTGGCCGGCAGAACCAAAACACCTTTGATCTTTCAGAGGAGTCTCATATGTGAGAAGCAGAGCTCAGTCCACTGTTGTCAGGGAAGCTTGTTGAAAGCGAGGACTCCATATTGAACAAGTGACACAGTAGTTGACTATATAATAGTTAGAAATTATTTCAGTGGACCCAAGAGTTTAATGAGGGATTTGTGGTTTCATTTCTCACATGAAAAGAGCTTGGCAGTCTTAATTTTGTCCTTAGAACAACAACAACAAAAAAAGCTAAACAAATAAAATCAATGATTCTTTTTTGCATCTATCAGAGAACTAAGATTGTGGGGCAAACAGCCACACCAAAATCTGGAGGCACATCCAAGAGAAGCACAGCCAAGATCTGCTTACCTGGGACAGAAGCTGCTTGTGCCATAAACTGCTATGAACACCTAAGTGGTAATTTTGACTAATGGCTGGAGGCTGAGTTTGAGGCTACTATAAAAGTGAGAAGTTTCTAGGGTCCACAGTTATAGGAGAGCTCCCTCACTTTTATTAGCTTTATCTCCAGGAACTCTAAAATGTTCTCCTGGTGAGATCGGAGACAGATACCCTCTTGGCCCTGGCAGAAAGAGGGGCAGAGTAATCATTGTAAAATAGACCCGCAGCCTTCTCCATAACCAAGAACTGTGTCCCAGAGGGAGAGATCTTGCTGGAGCACTCTCTTGGCTAGGAGAAGGGAATTTGTGTCACTCTCTCTCCCTTCAGACTTCCTATTCCACCTGAGCAGAAAGTAAGAAACCATAGGAAACAGTGGTCAGGTCTTAAAGGAAGTAGATTGGAAATACTGCTGCCAGGGAAGAGAGTTGGAGGCAGGAGGTAAAAACTATACCACTGGAAAAGCACTGGTGGAGGTCACAGCTGAAGACATAAGCTCACCGAAAGATTAAGAGTTAACTGGAATAGAATGCTTCCTCTCCCCTCTAATTCACAACCACAACAAAGGGCTCCAGTAAAATAACAGTGGTTTACAGCTGAAAAAACTGCAAGACACATAATATCTCTGAAGAGGAACACTTAGGAAAGTCCTAAGTCAAGAGGGAAGACAAAAACAAGCACACAAGGGGACATTGAAGCCTCTGACACCTATAGCTACAGCAAACATTAACACAACCTGAGTCCTAGTCAGCTTAACATAAATCCTACATTAAATGTCTATTTACCTTAGTTCCTGTGACCTGATTCAACATGTCTGGCTTCCAACAAAAAATTACAATGCATGTCAAAAAAAAAAACAAAAAAAAAAAACAGAGACAACACAGTCTGAAGAGAAAATGCAAGTACCAGAATCATACTCAGATATGATACTGATATTAGAATTATCAGACAAGGAATTTATAATATCTACAATTAATATATTAAAGACTCGAATGGAAAATGTAGACAACATGAAAGAATACATGAGTAATATAAATAGAAATATAGAAAATTTAAGAAATAACCAAAAGAAAATTCTAGAAACAAAAACACTATACTAAAAATAAAGAATGATGCTTTTAATGGGTTCATCAATAGAATTGACAGCTTAGGAAAGAATCAGAGAGCTTGAAGATAGATCAATAGAAATTTCCTAAACTGAAATGTAAAGAGAAAAAAAGAATTTAAAATAAAGGTACAGACATCCAAGAATTATGGGACAACTTCAAAAGGTGTAATATATGCATAATTGGAATAAAAAAGAAAAAAGAGAATGAAGCAGAAGAAATATTTCAAGTCATAGTGGCTGAGAACTTTCCAAAATTAATGCCAAATACAAAACCACAGATCCAGGAAGATCAGACAACACAAAACAAGAAATATATCCACCCACACCCACACACATACACCCAACCCCCTAAATATATAATATTCTAATGGAAGGAAACCAAAGACAGAGAAAATCATGAAATAAGTTAGGGGTCAGGAAAAAGAAATACCTTACCTAGAGGAACAAGGATAACAATTATAGCAGACTTACACAATATACAAAAGCCACTTTCTGACCTATATAACAGCAATAAACAATTAAAATTTGAATTTTATTAAATCACCACTTACAATAGCACCAAAAAATTTAAAGTACTCAGGGAGAAATCTAACAAAACATGAATTTGCATTGACAACTCAAAATGCTGAAGAAAAAAAATCAAAGAATACCTAAATAAATGGAGAGATAGTCCATGTTCAGAGTTTAGAATATTCTAAATCATTAAAATAGGCTGGGTGTGGCAGATCATGCCTGTAATCTCAGCACTTTGGGAGGGTGAGGTGGGAGGATAGCTTGAGGCCAGGAGTTCAAGACCAGCCTTGACAACATAGAGAGACACTGTCTCTAAAAAAAAGAAAAAAAATTAGCTGGGCCTGGTGGCACACACCTGTAGTCTCAGCTACTTGGTAGACTAAGTCAGGAGAATCACTTGAGCCCAGGAGTGTGAGGTTGCAGCAAACTATAATGATGCCACTACATGTTAGCCCTGGCAAGAGAGCAACACCCTGTCTTAAAACAACAAATATAAATACATACATACATACATACATATAGTTAAGATATCAATTCTTCCCAACTGAATCTATAGATTTAATACAATCCTAAACAAAATCCCAGCAAGCTATTTTGTGGATATCAACAAGCTGATTTTAAAGTTTATATGGAAAGGCAAAAGACAGAGAATAGCCAACACATACTGAAGAACAAAGTTGGAGGACTGAGAGGCCAGAATTTCAGGATTTATTATAAAGCTACAGAAATCAAGAGAGTGTTGTACAGATGAAAGAATAGATACATAGATTAGTGAAACAAAAGAAAGAGCCCATAAATAGGGCTGCACAAATATAGTTAACTGATCTTTGGCAATTCTTTGACAGAGTAAAAGCGGTTCAGTGGAGAAAGGATGATCTTTATAGGAAATGGTGCTGGAACAACTGGACGTCCATATGAAAAAAATTGAATTTAGAACACACTTTACACTTTTCATGACCAATTAATTAAAAATGGATTATGGAACTAAATGTAAAACACAAAAGTATACAACTTCTAAAAGAAAACATAGGGGAAAATCTAGGTAACCTTGGGTTTTCAAGGAATTTTTATATACAACACCAAAAGCGTGATCCCTGAAAGAAAAATTGTTAAATTGGACTTTATTAAAATTGAAAACTTCTGCTCTGTGAAAGATACTGTTAAGAGAATCAAAATACAGCCAAAGACTGAGGAAAATACTCACAAAACATATGTCTGATAAAACATTTATATCTAAAATATGCAAATTTTAAGATACAAATTTTTATATCTTAAAATGCAATAAGAAATCCACAATTCTACTTACAAATGGGCAAAAGGTCTAAACAGGCACCACATCAAAGAAGATATCTGGATAGCAAATAAGCATGTGAAACGATGCTCAACATCATTTGTCATCAGGGAATTGCAGATTAAAACAATTGGATACCACTACACGCCTATTAGAATAGCTAAAATCCAAAAAGTTGACAATAAAAAATGCTGACAAGGATGAAACAACAGGAGTTCTCATTCATTGCCAGTGGAAATGCAAAATGGTATAGCCACTTTGGAAGATAGTTTGGCAGTTTCTTAGAAAATTAAACATAGTCTTATCATATTATCCTATGGGCAAAAAGAACTGCAAATAGGCACTTTACTTGATAAAGTTGCTTCTTTTTGTGTAACGGGTTAATAATTCTGATACTGTTTTACATGTATAATAGAATTGAACAATTACGTAAATGGGTGGCAGGCACAAGTTTTCTCACTGTTGCAGTCATAATTTACAGATAAGCAAGGGGAGGAGGCTAGAAAGACCCATATGTAAATTGGTTAGACTTTCTGACATTAGAAAACTCATGTTTACCTTACTATAGTTACAAATGGCTACACATAAAAACATGCATAGGTAAATATATATACACATATATATACATATATATAATATATATTATCCTTGTCAATATGTGTGTATATATATATTAATGTATACACATATATTTCTTTGCTTTTTCAGCTGAGACATCCTAAAAGAAGTGATACCGCAGTGGCAACAAACCCTTCTAGAGCCCAGATCTTGGTTTCTAATCCCATTGTCTAATAAAAGTAACCAGGGGTTATTAGAGAAATGGCTGATTCTAGGACTGGGGCAGGAAATATGCAGGATGACCCATAGGATCTTGTAATGCCAGAAAGCAAGGAAGTGCTAAAAAAAAAAACAAAACAAAAACAAAAAAAAACACACCAAAACCCACATTCATGGGAAAATGTCAAATGGATATAGGAGCCAACTAAAAGAACTCCCAAAGCTGGAACAACTTGAGTAATAAAGAAAGTAGCATTGGGTTATAACCCAAAGAATAAAATAAAAACCCATGAGTACTGTAAATGAATGATTGAATAAATTAATACATGAGGTATAAGGGACAAATCTTTTGTGCAGAAGGATTCCAAGCAATCTATGTAGGTACCCCATTCTAAAGGAGAGCAATGTAACTCTCTACTCCTGACGAGTGCACTGAGCACAGTGACTTCTTTCCAAAAAGAACAGATTGGAAGGGAGGAAAAAATGATAACTTTACTGTGGAAAAAGCTGACAAACACTGGTTTAGCTAGGTGATCAAGATTAACATCAACAGTCTTAAATCATGTTGATAGTATATACCCTTGATATGATGTGATAAAAATAGCAATTTATATCTGTGATCTTCTCCTCAAAAACTGATAAGCCCAGTCTCATCATGAGAAAAACCTCAGACAAACTCCAATAGAGGAACATGCTACAATATACCCAACCATTTCTTTTCAAAACTGTCAAGGTCATTAAAAACAAGGAACATCTGTGAAACTGTCACAGCTAAGAAAAGCCTAAGGAGACGTGACAACTAAACATAATTTGGCGTACTAGAAGAGATCCTAGAACAGAAAAAAGGGTATAAATGGAAACTAAAGAAATCTGAACAAATTATGCATTTTACTTAACAATGTATCAATATTGGTTCATTAATTATAACAAATATATCATATCAATATAAGATCTTAATGACAAGAGAAACGATGCAGGGGTATGTGGGAACTCTCTGTACTATCTCTTCACTTTTTCTGTAAATCTAAAAACATACTAAAATAAAATATTTAGAAAAGAAAAAGGGAAACTCAGTGACATGACTGACCACAAGTACCCAGTAGCTACAGTGGCAGCAGTAACAGCAACAGATATTCAGTGCTGTTGGCACTTGCAGCTGGTTGTGGGATCCTGGCTATACCTGGCCCTGGCTATTTCGCCAGCCTTTCTGTTGATTTTGTTAGTCAATTGATAGCTAAAAAGTCTTTTCCTGCCTAACTTAATCAGGGTCAGTTTTTGTTGTTTGAGAATAAAAATTTTGACTACTAAAGACATTGGTAACAAGAAATCAGATGCAGACAAGAGAACCTTAAAGAAATGAGGAGAATCGTGGGTTGATTATTGGGCCCACCTGAAGTTGAATTCCTTGGAAACTCTATTACCCCCTGCTGAAGAAGGTATTTATTAAGAGGAAGTCAATTGTCATCATGCCCCACTCCTTTATCCCCTTCCCACACACACATATAATCCTCCTTTACCATTAATTATTACATTGAATTATTAATGTTCATTCGCTAGTTTCTCCTGAACTAGAAATTCAGGACCCAGAAATCCTCAGAAAGAAATTACAAACTCTAACTCAGAAAAAATAAGGCTTATACTCCAAGTGAATTTTAGAGATTTACTACTTTATTGGAGGTATTTGATAATTTAGAGTATGTATGGAAATAGATTCAAAGTATGATAGAAGGAGATATGAACAGATTTTGAATTTATTTTATTTTATGGAATAGATTTTCTTACATGAGCAACTAGAGATGGTATTAACTGGTTTCTTGATGATGGTGCTAAATTCTAAAATAATTAGGACCCACTTTAAATTAGGACAAAATGCCATAAATCTTATGGTTTGAAGCAGAAGATGAAATCTAAAGAATTAAGGAGATAGAAACACTGGAGTAGATTTATCACGTGTCATGTACCTTCCAACAAGCTAATTATATCCCCTAAAAGGAACTAGACAACTTTCAAAGAAACGATGGTAAAATAATCTCAATAAGGATGGCAGGATCCCATGAACAAGTTGGAGCATTTAACCACATGATTACTATAATAAGCAGCAAGGCCATGGTGACAATCACAATGTTCCAACCTGGAGATACTTTTGGTGGTAATTACAATGAGATACCTACACATGAAGTAGATGGGTGATTCACTCAGACCCTACTTCCTTTATATCAGCGGTTCCCAACCTTTTTGGCACCAGGGACCTGTTTCACAGAAGACAATTTTTCCATGGATGAGGTGGGTTGGGGGTATGGTTTCAGGATGATTCAAGTGCATTACACTTATTGCGCAGTCAAATCTCTCTGATAATGATAATCTGTATCTGCAGCCGCTCCCCAGTGCTAGCATCACCACATCAGCTCCACCTCAGATCATCAGGCATTAGATTCACATAAGGAGTGCACAACCCAGACGCCTTACATGCACAGTTTACAGTAGGGTTCGTGTGCTCGTATGAGAATCTAATGCCATCACTGATCTGATAGGAGGCAGAGCTCAAAGGGTAATGAGAGCAATGGCGAGTGGCTGTAAAGACAGATGAATCTTTGCTCGCTCGCCCACCACTGACTTCCTGCTGTGTGGCCTGGTCCCTAACAGACCACAGACTGGTACACTGGTCCATGGGCTAGGGGTTGGGGATTGCAGCTTTATATAACTGAAACTCCAGATCTAATGAATAAAGGCTTAGCTCCAATTACCAACATGCAAAGCAAGTTTCCCTCAATCAATTACCAGACTTGGTCAATTCCCAGATCCAGAGAAACTTTAATGAAGGAGAGGCCAAATATTAAGGAAAAGTTTGCAATAATAATATTATGAGTAGGTATTGCAATAGATTCCAAGAAAAAGAACATATAGACATTTTGGGAATTATTAATGTGCTATTACTAGTTTCTAGGGATCCAAAATGTCACAGATCAGAGAACGAGTCTTTTAGACATTGCCTGTGCCCTATCTTTCATCCTCCTTTCCCATGTTTTCCTACAGTCACTGTTTCAGCAGCTTCATGCAGGTGTCATCTGACACCATAGCTGCATCAGGCATAGTTCTTGCTTTCTGAACTAACATTAGTCTAGGAACATTTGTGTGAACTACCACCCCAACCTTCACACACGTGTGAACTGAGAGCACATGAGAGTTAACATGCCATAGGGCTCCCAAGGCAATTTGGAGAAATGAGAAGTAAAGCAGTGCATAGATGCTTCTTTCTTAAAATATTTGGGTGGACGTTTCTGAGGTGTGTTCAATATAGCCACTTAGTAGGCCCTGGCAGAATTGAGTCCCATTGTCCACAGTAGTGACCAACTAAATACTTTAAATATTCTACACACTCTTCTCTGGTTCCCAAATCCTATTCCCAGAGAATCACTTTCTCAAAGAAATTACCTTTATGCAAGCCTTTGTTTCTTTTTTTAATTATTATGGGTATATGATAGATGTATATCTTTATAGAGTACATGTGATGTTTTGAAACAGGCATACAGTATGAATTAATCAAATCAGGGTAATTGGGCCCATCACCCAAGGCACTTATCATTTCTTTGTGTTAGGAATATTCCAATTCCATTCTTTTAGTTGTTTTAAGGTATACCCTAACTTATTATTGATTATAGTCACTTTGTTGTGCTATCAAACACTGTTCATTCTATCTAACGCTCTAACTAAATTTTTCACCCATTAATCTTCACTTTATTCCCATCCCACCCCCAACCCTGATACCCTTCCCAGCCTCTGGTAACCATCATTCTACCTTCTGTCTCCATGAGGTCAATTTTTTTTTAATATTTAGCTCCCACATATGATATCAGTCTCTGACTCCTAGGGGAAACCCAGCTTAAAATAAAGGATTTATGGTAACAAGGCAACAAATGGAAGTCTAAACTAAGTTCATCCCCGAGTAGATGCAGTTGAAACGTAGAAACATTCTGTAGTTGTTTGCCCATTATCTGGAGTGCATAGTTGGAATAGATGTATTCAGCCACTGGCATAATCATCATATCAGCTCCGCGATTCACAGAATAGGAATAATACATTAAAAACAATGAAATAAAACTAATTATATCTCCACTCCTAAAAAGCAATGAATATAAAGTAAAATCACATGTCTGGGTTTATTCCACAGATCAGTGTCATCGTCAAAGACCTGAAGGATGATAGAGTGGTGACTATCAGTTCCCCCATTCAATATTTCAGTGTAGTGAAAGTAGATTACAGAAGCTAATTTATATAGTCTTTGCCATCTGGCATATAATAATTGATCTTTTGAATATTTCTGTGTCTCTATTCCAATAAGCAGACAGGACCAGATGCAATTTGCTTTACTTGTCAGGGACATCAATACACCTTCAAAATTTCGCCTCAGGATCACATTAGTCTCTGGATCTTTGTCAGAATTTTGTCTGAAGGAATGTTTACTGTATCAGCAAACCACAGGATTTCATGCTGGTCCATTACATTGAGGACATAATGCAGATGGGACCTCAAGAGCAGTTAGTAGCAAGTACTCTAGATACCTTTAAGTAAGGTAGATAAATCCCATGAAAATCACAGACCTGCCACCTGGAGCAAAGGTCAAGGGTTAAACAATGCAATTATTAATGCTTCCAAAAATTGGGAGGACCAATAGTTGGAATAAATGCTGACTAAATGACCCTTCCCAAATGAAAAACATGCTGATGGACTATAACACACATTCCCTATCACCAAGAAAGAGACAGCGTGCTTTGAATAATGTGGCAACTTATGCAACATTTGGGTGTGTTGTCTTGTTTTATTTACCACAGTGGCTTGAAGGGTAATATCTTTCGTGTGGGGGCCCGGAGAAGAGAAGTCACTCCAGTTACTCCAAGTTGTATTGCCATTCATCCCATATGATACAAAGAATGAAATTATACTTTGAGTATGTGTGATAAGTTAAAATCCTATATGGAACCTGACAGAGAAGGCAAAGCCTTTGGGAGTTTTGTAAGCAAAGCCATGCCTTCATTATCATGTAATCATTCTCTTTTTGAAAACAACTTCTGGCTAGGTACTGAACTCTGTTAAGATGGCACTCCTGAGGGTAGCACACGAGGTAACCATGTGACCCAAGCCACATATTATGAGCTAGATGATGTTAGATATAAATTAGTCATAAAGTCAGACATACCCTGCAGAACTCCATCATCGGGTATTAATAGAAGTGATATGTACTTGGCCAAGTTCAAGTAGTTCCTGAAAACTCAAGTTAATTTCATGAGTAGTTTACACACACTCCCACATGTTGACATTTACAGCACTGACAGTCATTGCTTGACTCATATCTATTATATGATTTATAGAGAATTCTCTATATCCTGTTGACTCAAAGAAATATACTGGAGCCTGGTTCATAAATGATTCTGCATGACTTGACGGCATCAGTCAGAAGCGAACTGCAGTATCCTACTGAGGGGCCCCTGAAGGACAATTGAGAAAAAAAATTATCTCAGTATATGAAACTTTCAGTATATTAAAGACCACTTGGTCTTGAAGAATACTGGGACCTACATCAAATTATAATAGATACTAATTTGGCTGGCTGAATGGAGGGACGAGATTGGAGGACTTGGTATCAACGATGTATAAGGAAGGGAGATGTGCATGCATATCTCAGAGTAAACGCAAAATATGAAAATAATTTTGTCTCATATAAAGACCTGAAGGCCCCAGTTTAAAGGGGTCTCCAAACAATTTAATAGACAAAATTATGTAGCCATTTTACATAAAGCTCCTTCTCAACTGGTCTAATGCTTGGTGAATGGATTCTTAAACAAAGAGGGCAATGATGGATGCCCAAAAACATGAACTCTCCGTACCAAGGCTCAATATGTATGACCTAATTTCCATCACTGCTGAGTAGCCCATTTGCCAGAAACTATGACTAACCCTGAACCCTTAATGTAGTATCATACTTCATGGGATACTAGTAAACTATCTGGAAGGCAACAAGTCGATTATATATATAGAACATTTTCCACCTCACTAAAATAGGTTCCTATTTTGAGTTTGGAATTACTTTCTCTGCCAAATAATCTTTTAAAAGAACACCATCCATTTACCGATTTAATGCTTTAAATAGTATTATGGTATCCTACAAATATTACATCTCATCAAAGACTCACTTTACATTGATGAAGTAAGATGATAAACCAGTGCCCAAGGGATTCACTGGTCTTATCATGTTGCCTATCACCTAGAAGCAGCTGATCTTATCAACTGGGGAAATGCCCCATCAAATATCCAGATACGGTGCCACTGAGAGGCCACACCTTGGAAGGTTGAGGCTCTGTCCCGTAGAATATGATATATGCTCTTAACCACTAACCAATAGTGGTTAGAGGTCTGATATCTCTTGTACTTAAAATTTGTTAAGTATGAGAACTAAAGGTTCTAAGGACAAGTAGCTCCTCTCATGATTATATTCAATGGCATACTTGCAAATTTTCATCTGCCAGTTGCCATGTCTCTAAGTCTTAAAATTTTTTAAGTTTAAGGTCTTAAGAGAGGATACACAAGGAGCACAAAAATGGTTCCACCAAATTCAAATTTAAGACACTAGTAGCAGCCATTTGGAACTCCATGCACTGCTTGGTGAACAGGCATAAAATAGATTGTCGTGTTGATTGAGTCTTTAATACTGAATATCAAAGGGAAGTAGGGTTGCTGCTGCTGTGTAATAAGGACAATAAGGAACATAAATAGAACCCAGGTGATCTCTTGGGGTACCTCCAGGTAGTTCTATGTCGGGTGGCTAAAATTAATGAAAGATTATGTAAACTATATATCTGCATTGTCTACTAAGTGCATACTTAACATTTAATTAACATTAAATATAATTAAAAATTCTGTTTCTCTGTCTCACTAGCCTCATTTCAAGTGGTCAATAGCCACATGTGGCAAGTAGCTACCATATTGAACAGTGCAGATGTCAGAACATTTCCTTCAAAATAGAAGGTTTTACTAGAACATTGCATAGAGGCAGCACTGTCAAGGGCTCTGGTCTCACAGGAACAAAGATTTGGGACTGGATAAAGACTACATTAACTGAGATATTGGCTGAAAGCAAAGAAAACATGAAAAGTACAACTTAAGGCCTCATAAACAGTTCTAGAAACAAGCTCTTAGCATTTAGTCAAGTTTTTTTTTCTTACTATTCACATATATAGTTATTTAAGCTAAATGTTTTGTTTTTTTCTCCAATATTGAATATATGTTGTTGGTTGCTAACCATATTTTAGTCCACGTATTGCAGAATATTAGTAACAGACTGTGAAAAAAACTTTCTAAAGAGATACTGCCAACACTTTTAAACTCAGACTTGAAGCTTGATTTAATAAATTATAAGATTTTATTTACAATTCTTTTAGGGAAAAAGTGAATACTTTTTTTTGCTTGTACAAGAGATGATGGCATTGCAAGTAAAGATTTTATCATTCATGTGAAAATATTTGTAAGAAAAAGTAGTGTTGAATAGCAAAAGAGATGGGAAAAGGCATTTGTTTGTTGGCTGCTTATGATTTAAAAATCCTTCATGTTTGGGGGGCATTCTAAAATAAATGGGAACAGCAAAGCTATTAGATAGTCTTCATTCCACCCAATCAGAGGTATCTTCACTCAGAAATTTTAAATCTTATGAGACTAAATTAATGACACGAGGATTGTTATAATTTACTTTTTTGCTTAATTAACTGGAATTTGTTTCTGTTGTTTGCCTTAGTAACACTGACTTATTTCAGCCTCCCAAATAGTAATTTCCTAAGAAAAGTTTATGAAGCTGCAAAGTTTTTTGTGTGTGTAAGATCAAGAAATGTCCCTCACACTCTCAATATTTCCAGAATGTAAATTAATTTTAATTAATGTAATGAAATTAAATTTAACTTTATAAAAGAAGTATACCACATAGCCATCTATGGAGAAAATAAAGAGCACAGAAAAACAAAAAGCAAAAAACAACCTGTTTTAATTTAAAAATATTGAGAATTACTACTCAAATTAAAAATAAGAACTTGGAAGAACATTCTCCTTCCCTGTCCTTATCAATCCTTTCTGGACACGTATAGCTCATTCTGGAGAAGAAAAGGAACACACCTTCATTTTTTTTTTCCCCTTTCATGATGCTTTTTATTCCTGGCTTCAAATCTTACATACAGCATACATTTTTTAGAGAGTTTGTTAAGTGTAACAAATGGGTACTCATTGCTAGAGCAGGATATAAGAATGTGCTGATCACCAAGTATGAGATTTACATTGCACACATTCATTTGAAAGACAGATCTTGATCTTTGCCAATAGATTGTAAGCCTAAACAAGAGGACTGTATAGCAAAGGGCAACAGTCTTAAGTGGATCCAAAGCTCCTATACCACATAGACAGCTCAAATGTTGACTATAATTATTGTCCAATCTTTTCATTTTGAATCTGAACCTAAATCTAACAGAATCTAAAGCTATTGCTGCACAGCAAGAAACATCATAAATAATAGCTTAAAATAATAAACATTTATTTGTGGGTTACAGAATTAGTCTGGGCTCAGCTGGTGGTTCTTCTGGTCTGGGTTAGACTCACTAACATGTCTGATGGAACAATGTGGGTGACTGGACCATGTATATCTCATCATCAAGAAGATTAGCCCAGGTATGTTCTTGGTAAATGCAGAAGTATAAGAGAAAGGGCAGAAATGTACACAAGACCTCTAGAGGCTTAGACTCAGAACTGGGCATTAGCAGTTCTATTGATCAACAGACATCAGCTTAACAAGGATTCAAGGATCCCCACCTCTTGAAAAATGTATTCACAGGGACAGGTAGACATTTGGGGGTCATTTTTGTGCTTAAGCCTGCCACGTACTTATAATCAGATCAAAATTTTACAAGGGAAGAAATGGGAAAGGTGCATGCCTACAAAGCAAAATTTTGCAAAAAGTTCGCTTGCAGTAGCACAACATTGTAAGGTCAGACACATAAGATATATAAAGTACAAAAGATAACTGGATTAAGGCCACTGAAGATAATTGGTGTCAAAGCTCACATCTTTATTTTTATCTGAGTAAAAATGATAAATGGTGAGAGGTGTTGTCTAAGCATATAATGAAGGGTTTTTGTACTTAAATAGTAAAATAGTATGGTGAGCAAGAGTGAAATGTTTCAGTGTGCTTAATTAACTGCAAACTCACATTTAAAGTAAATATCATATTAAGACTAGAAAGAGAAATCACACTTCCATCATTTCTCAAGCACAGAAGAAAACTATGATCTACAATATCGGAGAAAGACGAGGGGAGGGATATCTATTTCTCTGTGGGTTTTTTTCTGTTATATTCTTCTTTGTTTTCACAGGAGCTATTTTTTTAGAAGAAAATCCAATTTACAAATTGTTATATATTTTTTAAAATATTTATGCATCACAAAAGATGCATATATCTATGTATTTGTACATATACATAGACAAAAGATCTCAACATGCAAAATTTAAATTTACAAGAAGAAACATACAGAAATTTAATTTTTTACTATATGGATATTGCTACACATCCTTTAAGGTAAAATATGAAATTTCTCATCTAGAATTCAAAATTATAGGTAAACCCTAAAAATGTAGCAGTAGCAAAAAGAAAGAAATGATAAATTGTCATTTGTTGCTCTTTAGATCCTCTGTGACAATGTGCCTCCATTGCTGGTTGCTTGTTATATGCCTTTGAGGTTCTGGATATCTTTTGCAATCAATTATAATATCTTATTTTCAAAGAAAATACATGGCAAAAGATGAAGCTTCACTCACTGTGAAGGTCACAATATCCACAAAATAAATAAGTTCTTTCTTTTTCATAAGGAATTGGAATAAGGTAATAATAACCCTAGGGTAGAATATCAAATTCAGTTGCAGGGCCCAGGCAAGAGGCAAAATCTTACCATTGAGAACTTTGGTCCTCTATTTTTAAACAGAAAATGTTTTGAATTAAGGATCCTTGTAAATGTCCATCAAGTTTCCATCTTATAAATTCTATGATCTCTTCTAATTTGATAACTTTTAACAAGTAATGAAGCATATTCCACTAGAATTTAAAGAATAATAATATAATGCCTAGGATGTTATGCTTAAGAAAATAATGTATGTTTCATTCCCTATATTTTTAATTTTTTATTTTCATATTTCAAGGGGCAAAAGTATTGATTACCTGAGCTGAAATAAACTTTTTATGATAGAAATGAGGTGTACAACACTGACCAACAATCTTCAGAAAATAATCTTTCATTTTGGAATGATTCAATGCCAGAAGTGTTGATAATAAAAGCCTGGTTCGTGCTCATGAGTGAAGCATCCACTGGTGTCTATTCTCACTTTCAAAATCACCCACTAGGGTTTATGGATGGCAAAGACATAAATGAGAAACTTGCTCTCAGAGGCCTGGTGGGTTTGTCATGAAGCTTTTATATATAAATAAAAGAGACACCGAGAATGGAAATTACATTATTTTTAGTGCTGTGTTAAAGGAAAGGTCAAGTTAACCCCTTAAGAATTCAATGAGCAACATGATGTACTATGTGTCCAGCAAAGCAATCCCCGAATGGCCCTTATGGACATCTGGTGTAAATCATCCATCTTTTTTGCCCCATTAAAATCAGTGGCACCTCATTAAAACAGTTCAGCAGCTGAGCGCACACATTATTTGGCCTTCAAGGAGTTAACGGAAATAGCTGTGGGGATCAGGAAGGTTTTTGTCTTCAAGTGTTCATAGTTACCCAGACAAAGAAGCTAGTTGAAGCATTTCAAGAAGATCTACTTTCCCTGTCAAGGTGAGAAAGGTATAGCCATTTATGAAATGGGATTTAAAAAAAAAAAAAATCATCTGTCTCTCCAACAGCCCCTCATATTGCTAGCAATTACATCTTTGGGGGTCTGATAATTCTCTGGTCAGTAACAGCGATGTCATATTACCTTACCCCTGACTGGAAAGAATCAGTGAGTTGCTAAGAGGATATTTCAGCCAAACTCGATGAGTCTTTTGAAGTGTTACATTGTGGTGACCCCAATCATTCAGCCTTCAAGACAGGGAAGTTTGGTGCCTTGAAAGTCAGGACCTGCACACTTTCTTTGACCAAACAGAGTGACTTAGGGGGACAATTGGGTCAAATCATTCAATGCTACTTTGAACCAGCTTAGCCTATGTTCCTAGCTTCCTCCATATTTCTTTCCATTCTCTTGCTAAGAATCTTTTAAGGCATGTCTACTCTGGCCTTAGAAAGTGAAATATTTCAGGTAACTAAAGAAGCTTTTTGAAAATCACCTTTAAAAACACCTTTAGTTAAATAGTAACAACTCCAGACGGAATACAGAATGTTACCTTTACACAGAGCCACATGTTAATAAAGGTTTCCACATACTTTATATTTTAGCAAGGTAAACCATATTGGATTCAGTTATAAACAAGCAGTCGCTACTGTATAAAGTACACTGAATATTTTCTTCATCTGTACTAGACTTTCTTAATGTTTAGAGTTCTAAATTTAAAAACAGTCAATATAGACAAAGAATAAATCAGTAAAAATACATAAAGCCATTTGTTTAACTACAATGAATCACTAATGTAGTTAATCCTGCAGCTTGTTATGAACATGACAGTAATTCAAAATTCTTGCAGCTTTAAGAAAAAAAAATCCCTATGCACACTTCTAACTGCAAAAGTTGTACCCCATATCTACATATCTGCATATGAGATGTACCTTATAGCTAGCATTTTGAATCTATCATATTGAAAAAGTTCTAATAGTAATAACGATGTGTTATTTGTTATATAATGAAGGGTTTTTGTACTTAAATAGTAAAATAGTATGGTGAGCAAGAGTGAAATGTTTCAGTGTGCTTAATTAACTGCAAACTCACATTTAAAGTAAATATCATATTAAGACTAGAAAGAGAAATCACACTTCCATCATTTCTCAAGCACAGAAGAAAACTATGATCTACAATATCGGAGAAAGACGAGGGGAGGGATATCTATTTCTCTGTGGGTATAAGAATTCTTGGGGTGGGTAAACTCACAACTAATGGATGCAGTGCACACTGAATGGGGGAAGGGCAAGCCTGTAGCCCTGGCTTGGGCAAGGCAAAGGCATTATATGTAACCAAAATGTTTGTACCCCCATAATATTCTGAAATAAAACAATAAGTAAATAAATAAATAAATTTTTAAAAAAAGAATTCTCGGTCACCATTAGAAGTACAAATTGATGCACATATTCTGGAAGGTACATATATACAGGAATGCACAGCATAATGATGTTTTGATCAACAATGGATGACATATATGATGGTGGTTCTGTAAGATTACAATACCGTATTTTTACTGTATCTCTTTTATATTTCAATATGCTTAGATACACAAATGCTTATCATTGTGTTCAAATTGCCTACAGTATTCAGTACAGTAACATGCTGTACAGGTTTGTAGACCAGGAGCAATAGGCTATACTATATAGCTTAGGTGTGTAGTAGGCTATACCATCTAGGTTTGTATAAGTACATTCTATAATGTTTGCACAATGACAAAATCACCTAATGACACATTTCTCAGAATATATCTCCATTGTTAAGCAATGCATGACTGTATGTCAATATCTTAAAAACAGACAAACCCACTGATCATCAAATCCACTTTTCAGAATTTTTCCTATGAAAATACTTAAGAATATCTACCAAACCTTATCTACAAGTATGTTCATCACTATATTGCTTATAATAGTGAAAATACAGTTATAATTTAATTGTCTAATGTAAATTGTTTGAAAAATTATGGTATATCCTTACAATAGATTATTATGAAACCATTAAAAATAACATTATAGTATAACACTTAATGATATATAAAAACCATGACTACAATTTTAGCAAAAAAATCACAAGAAATGTAATATTGAATCATTTCCTTTATAAAAATGTTACAATGTATATATGAATATACACACATAAAGAAATAGATGACTGTATATATATTCCAAAATATATGGTATTTTATCAATATAAATATTATAAATTGAATGTATTTTCTTCTTTTTTCTAAATTTTTTATTATCAACTAGTATATCATTAGTATCTTTAGAGTTTCAGAAAACAAAAACCCAATCAAAACTAGCTTACACAAAGAAGATATCTTTGGGGGCTCAGATAATTGCAGCACCAGGTAAAAGCTCTATCCAGACAAGTTTTAATCTTATAAATGGAGAAGTGTTTACTTAAACAGTGAAATAATATGGTAAGCAAGAGTGAAATTTTTCAGTGTGCTTGATTAACTAGCCAATGCACATTGAAAGTAACGTATCTTGTCTTATCTTCTCCTTCCTATGCTCTGCTTTTGCATTGTTGATTCTTTTGTTCAGACATCTTTTACTCTGGCAATCCCAAGATGGCTCTAGCAATTCCCAAGGTTCTCACTTCTTTCTTCAAGTCCAAAGGGCAAAAAGAGAGTCCAAGTATTCCTAGCCAAAGTATTGAGACTTCAACAAGGCTTACAGATTTTCAAGCACCTACTCTAAAATCATTCCCTGTTGAACAGTATGATTTAATGTACTGATAGGCCTAAGGTTTTGAGGTGCACCCCTAGGAGCTGAGTGTAGCATCAATCTCATGCAAAGGACTTGGCTGAGACTAGCAAAGAGGCAGCTTTCTTACTGAAGGACATTAGGGGCTACTCTCAGGGGAGATGGAAAAGACCTTGGCAGAAAAAGCATCAACATCCACTATAAACAGATAGGATAATTACAATATTAGAAAAACAATAAAGTAACTACATTGAAATATATATTTTGTCTCACAATACCAACTGGATCTGAAAGATGTAAGGCAATTTCAAACTTCCATCAAGGCAGGTAGGCTCCCGGAGCCAGACATCAATAAAAAAAGGTGAAGTCATTACAATTACTCTGTTATTTGCATTAACACATCTCTCCACCTTTCACAGTTTAAGCTTTCCCCAAAGCTTCTGCTAGAGTGTACCCCTCAGCCATGCCCAACACAGATAGTGCCTTATGTTTTGGACCTCCCTGTTTATGCTGCCCTGATGAAAGAGCTCCAGAGATTTTCAATTTATCCTTCAAAAGGCACATGTCGTCAGCTATTTCAACTAATCATGTCACTAATGTCTCCTGGTTTTTGAGCACATAATTTAGGTCGAATGAAGATTATGTCTAATTCTAACAATGACAAAGGTATTCTTACCCCTGTTTATAGCTGAATGAGGAAAAGGAGACTCAGAAAGTTTAAATGTTCCATGGTTAAACTTTTAGCAAATAGCACACAGCCAAGATTGAGTCCCAGCTCATTTGAAATCGGAGTATAGTATAATCCCAATGACGCATTGCACCACTGAGCACAAAGTGAGCCTTGTACCCTGACCAAAGGCTCCCGAAGCAGGACACAAGTCCTTGTTGGTATAAAAGATAAAGGGACCTCTTCCTAATTTTATCAACATTCTTCCAAGCTGAAAAAATTAAGACATTTAAACATGTTTTAAGAAGTCAGTTCCTTTCAGAATCACTTAAATCTCTGTCCCTATTACTCTATTCTAAAGTGTGCCTTTGGGTTTGGCTGTCTCTATAATTATAATTTGCTGCAAATTCATAATGAATACCTACACAAACTCCATCTGGTTTCTGAGCTTTTAGTGCTCTTGAAGAGAATTTCTGTCTTTTATTTTGGACAGGGGTGAGGGGAGGGAGAGTAAATTATTCTTGTTGTTAAAATATGTAGTCCAGGCTCCAGATTTAAAGGGGGTGGGGGTTCTGGAATCAAGATTATAATAGCAATATAAACCAGGTCAATGAAATTTTCAGCAAAAATTTATGATCAGAAAATATACATTTATAGAATTATAGAACATTAGAGCCTAAAGTGATGTATTAGAGATAATACATTGGGACTTGGAAGCTCAGTGGCTGGTCCAGGATCACAGTTCATGGCAATGCCACCACTATAATCCAGGTCTCCAAAAGACTCAAATGATTTTTTTGCCTTTGAACCACAAAGCCTGCTGTTAAAAATAAAATACAAATCTATGTTTTCTTTAATAATTCAATATTGTCCTAATTGTTCCTTTTCATAAATATATATTAAAAGTTAAAATGCTACACAAGGAATTTTAAGTAAAAAGGAAAAGAAATGTGAATTTCACTTTTCATTCAGTATTTTTATTACCTATAAAACCATTAAACACTAATGAAAATCCAGTATATCTCTAAAATCCCAAAATATGACAATGCCTCATTATTTCTTTTAGCCAAAATATTTGGTTTTACCAAGCCTAATATATTGCTGAAAACTCAGGTAATTTAACAAACAGACTTTTAAAAAAACAACTTATTTTGAGATTTTAAAATCGTTTTTCCCGTGTGTATCTATCATTTCACATAATTACTTAGACCTTGAAATATAATTTTCTCCTGATTTTTCTTTAAAGAAGCAAAAAATATTCAGTCTTTCAAGTTGCATCTTGTTTCTAGGAGCATCAACATATTACAAACTTCTTATCCCAAACTGGCATGTTGTGAAATTTCCTTGTCTCCTAGTTTCCAGATAGAGTAACATTCTTAGGCAGGTAATATATATAGTTGACTGTTGAGATGATGTTTTTCCAGAAAAAAAGCTTTGGAACCCTTTTATTTTGCTTATCCATGATAAAAAAGAATGTTGGGAAAAGGTGCACAATCTACACATCCAAAAGAGATGCAACATTCAGAACAAGTTTGTAGCTTCCTTTTCCCCAGATCTAAAAACGAATAAGTGTAAATTATGATCCTTGCTGTGCATTTCAGATTAAAGACACATGACACAGGAGTTGGCTTTAAATCCAAAGGGTCAGAATAGAAAGTGTAATGTGTAAGTAATGCATCTCTAGAATTGGTATCAGACTACTGTTACGCTAGAGGAGACACATGCAGAAAACCTGTGGTCTCTCCCATAAGGGCTTTGATGTGGATTCTTCTTTTTTTCTTTTTCATAAAAATGTAACTTGAAAGAAAAGAATAGCTTTACCTCTGAAAAATGATCCTGCCCTATTAAGAAACAGACAAGGCAATAAGTTTAAGACAAAATTTAAGTGGGAGGGGTAGAAGCAGCTGTAGGAGTTAACCCAAAAGTTCAGCAAACCCTGCCAAGACATGTGACAGTGCTTAACTTGCCAAGAGTAGGGACTCTCCTTAGAGACCTCTCCAAACATTATCAAACGCATTCCCTTTGAAAGAGGCCAACTCCTGATAATAATACAAGGGAATCAAACTCAGGCATCTCCCCATAATGGGATTCAGATTCCTCACAAACCTGGGAGTGTTGAAGGTTTAATTACCCAGTAAAACAAGAAAAATGCATTATACAGTAGAGATAAATGAATGGAAACACCAGGGAAACATGTTTCTCCATAAGTCATTTGGTCACATGATTTCTTCCCCATTTCCTTTCCATATTATTATAGCTATTTTATTACACTGCCCCTAAAGACAGAGGGCAAAAAGCAAAATACTCGTAGCTTCCTCCAAGTACTTCACAGATTAAATAGAGCACAAGTTCCACAAATGGCTTAAAGATTTTTTCTTTTTAGTGTTTCATGGAGAAAGAAAAAAGCTGACCACCATCAAGTACCATAAAACCAGTAGATACCAAAAAATGGTAAGTAAAAGATAAACAATGGATTGCATATGTTCACACCTTTCTCTCTCACTCTCTCTCCCCCTCCCTCCCTCTTTCCACCCACTCATCCTTTACTGGGGCACTTTTCTTGTGATTTCATTATTATTCTTTCAAAGCTCTATTAATTATTGAAAAATACTTGAATCAATTAAGTTATAAAGCTCAATAACAGTGACCAAGAACTAGATGACTCCTTTTCCAAGCCTCACCCAGGAATTGATGAATTTTAAGTGACTCCCTCCTTCTCAGTTCCACCACAGACTCAGTCCTAACCTGTCCTCTACAGCTTTTGCTCCCCTTACACTTCACTTTCCTGGAAAAAGTTAAGGTTCCATTTTACTTATGGATATTAAACCAAGGTTTGAAATAAAGAGTCAACACTACATGATCCAGATGTAATGATAACGAAGAACTGCCACACTTTCCTTCCATACTATTGCGGAGCATTGGAATATGTTACCAGGGAAAGTCATGAGGGCACAGATTTTGACAATTAGACAATATGCCCCCAATAATAAGTTTTGAACACCAATAACTAAAGTAAGAGACATGCAAAGTAAGAAAGAAAATCCTGTTGCATTGCCATATTTATTAATATAATTTTCCCTGCAAACTATGAAAGGATAAAATAGAACACCAAATATTACTAGAAATAAAATGGCATTACAACCTCCATAATTGATAATAATATAGAGACATATCCTCCCAAGCTGTTTATAATTTCTTCAGAGGAGCAATATGTACGATAAAAATTGAAGACCAAAATTTAAAGAAAGGGAAAATGCTGGCTCTTTCTGTTACAAAGTAGAAAAAGATTTTTTAAGATACATGAAGATTGATAAATACATAAAAATATTTTAGTATGAGTATCATTGGTAATTTTAAAAAAGCCTGAGAATATATTTTAAACAGAGAATGTCATTTCATTTGTCTAAAGTGGTGGTTCAATCTAAAGAATAAAATACAGAATAACTAAGCATCTATTGTTCTCCATGACTAAATGTCATTCTTATAAGTGTCCTTAAGTCAACATGAAAGAAAAAGACATGATACACAGGGGAACCTAACTTAAGATACACTCATAATTATTTTCACTTTAAGAGTCAGTAACTGTAAATTGCTCAACAACTTAGAAGCTCTGAAAACACTTCCAACACTTCCAGTCAGATTTGTTTTCTCTTATTTCACCTCTTTTTTATCTTTCTAACGTGGCCTTCATCAACATCCTAACAGTGCAGAATGATCTAGCCAAAATGCCCCAACAAAAAGTCTTTTCCTCTGGTAGCTGCCAAATCATAGCCATTTGACTGTAATTTCAGAAGTAATGACAGGCCTAAGGACTATCATTACAGTACTTGAGGCAAGAAGGTCTAAACTGGGATTTTCATTTGTGCATGTGTTGGACTGAGCTAATTCACAGTTAGCACAGTCAGGAACCTGAGCAAGCTGTACAATGTGCCCATTCCATTTCTGGTTGACTACAAGGAGCATAGATGAGTACTTGTGCCGTGTCATCAAGAGTGACAAGAGTTTGACCTTTCCTCATAACAAGAGAGAAACTGAGCTTCCACAGCCTTTTCCTGCATGAGCTCTTTGTAGGGCATTGTAACATATCATTACCATGACATCACGGCCAAGGGTTGCCATTTTAGAGAAAACATACAAATGGCCCAATAATGGGTTTCTTCATGCGTCAGTGGAAGCCAGTAAAAGGAGCTTTGTTTGTGTCCTTATTGTCTGATGTACTGGAACTAGAGTGTCTGTTTGACCTTTGTATTGTCATTCGTATCTCTCCAACACAATAAAGCCACGCTGAGTTGAAGAAAAAATTGTAGAAATCAGAGGTAATGGTGTTGCCTCATTTGACCAGTCTGGGACCAAATGTGTTGTCTCCTATTTACAGTAATCTGAACGGGAACAAGAATTCAGCATTTATTCATTTCTTCTGCACTTAGAGTTGGTCCACCTGGCTCAGAGTTAAGGGTTCTAGTCTCAGTGAAGTCATTAAGCTATTGTATTCTCATTTGTCAGAGTATATCAACTTGGACTTCAGTACCAGTTGGGTTAATAACACCCAGCCTCAAGGCTGTTTACACAAAGACAAGGTGGTGTTAGCTTATGAATATACTTACACATAAATAATTTGAAAGTAGAGTATTCCAACCTAGAAGAGACCTGTGTCCTTTGTCACTTTAAGGGATGCATATCAAAGAAAAGGGAAGATCAATTCTTGGAAGTGTGGTGAGCATTTTTCTTTGATTCTCTGGCATCTGTTGCCTCTTTTTGTGGCAATAGCCTGGATTTGATTGTGCTCATCTGGTCTTCCACTCTCAATCTTAGGCTTGAGTGGGGCTCTACCACTGTTTCTACAGTGGAGTTTATGCCAACGGCCTGAGCTAATCTGTGAGTGGCATTGCCCTAGTTACAAGGACAGGAAGGAAAAAACAAACATACACATATTCATGCAAATATTTACAAATCTAGGGTTTGAACCCAGTTCATTGATTTTGGTAGGCTTTTTACCTGTTTGACTAATCTTGTTAGAAAGAGGGAATCAGGCTTTATAATTTTAAGTTTTTAAGCATATCTGTTAAAATTAATAGTTTAATGTCAGAAATCATCTAATATATTTTGTTTAACAGAATATAGGCTTATACACTGCCAACAATATTGAATAACAATCTAAGTTGGGGTGTCTTTATAAAACTCAGTTGCTAAATAATAGCTCTATGCAAGATATTCAGTTTTATTATTCTGGAAAAATCCTGAGCAGAATCCCAAGAAGATGCTTTAAAATCAAATATGAATGCAATTAATATAATAATATTTTCAGTGATACCCCTCTTATTTTTCTCTAAATGCTTCTAGTATTAGATAGCATGCTAAAGATACTGTTTTTGTGACTGAACATACCTCTTTAATGCTAGGGAGACAATCACGGCAAATTTTATAGCTAAGAGTAGAACTGTACAAAAATGTCATTAATTCATCTTCCAGTATATTAAAGAAACATATCATTTCATTCAAACTGGGCTAGTTTTCTTTCGTTCTATTTTTTCAACCTCATTATTGTGAAATATGACATACATACAAAAAAGCTGTGCAAAGCAAAGATGTACAGCTCAATGATTTTTCACAAACCAAACACCTGTGCACTACATCAAGAATTAATACACTGTCTGTGTTCCACATGTATCCTCTCATTTCCTTTCCCAATCACAACCGCTTCCTTTTGCTCAAAGACAATCATTGTCCTGATTTTTATGGTAATTGTTTTTCTTGTATTTTTATGCTAAGGAATGCATTCCTAAAGCTGATAGTTTATTTTTGCCTATTTTGTTAAACTTTATATAAATGGAATTATACAGAATACCTTCTTTTGCATCTGAATTTTTTTACTCAACATTGTTTTTGTGATATTCATCTATGTTGCTGTATATAGCGCTAGTTTGTTTATTTTCACTGACATATATCTATTATTATTGAATGACATTTTAATTTGTCTATTGCTAATTAAGTTGCTGTGGACATTTTTATACATGTCTTTCTGGAATGCATAGACATGCATTTCCACCAAGGGGTGGAATTGTTGGGTCTTTAGTAAATGAAGTCGCCAATTAAGATCTGAAGCCCAGTACCTTTAACTCCAAAACCAATACAATATGCTAAATTTCTAGGAGCTACCACATTACAATAATAGAAATAGAGATTAATAGATTACATTTTGGTAACATTGTGTTTTACAGATCATTTTAAATAAAAAATAATTGTAACAAAGTAATTTTCCAAACAAAGGCAATGTTATTCTGAATAAATTTTGATCCTAGTTGTCAAAATATCAGCATTTTCTCCTCATTATATAAAATTAATATACTTACACTCTTGTACACTGACATTAGACAACTAATTTGCTATAATTCCTGGAGAATAATTTGAAGGTAAGTATAAAGTAAATGAGAAAGTATACTTCCTGTGACCTAAAATTTCTATCAATAAAAAAAAATCATCTTAAGCAATAATCATGAGTAGTTATAAAGATTTACTCTATGGATGTTCTTTGCAATGTTGTTTTTAACTGTGAAAAATCATGAAAACTTAAGTGCTGAACAATAGGGGGTGACTAAATTAGAAATTTTCATTTATAAAGCAAAATACTATGAAGCTGTTAAAATATTTTATAGAGTAACATTTAATAATATGAAAGGATATTTTTATAAACTATTAAATAGAAAAAAGAAGCAGGTTGTAAACATTTGTATAATGTAATACCAATGTTTAAAAATCTCATCTAAAACACTTATATAAGGTGAATACCAAACTAGCATGATATATGTCACTCTGATGAAATAAAATGTGATTTACATTTTCTTCTTAATGTTTTCCAATATTTTCTAAAATTGGTATGATACACATGTTTTCCTTTTTTAAAAAGTAATGATTACATTTTGGCAGAGACACACCACTTTTTAACAATATTCAACTCTCAGACATGTTTCCACTCTGTATTTATCTTTAAATAATAACATTAATGTTGGGATCTCTTTTCTTTTTCAGAAAAAAGATGCCTAATTTTTACTAATGAAGAATGCTAGGTCAATGTAAAAAAAAACCTTATTATTGTTAGCACAAACACTTATTTTGCAAAACATGAATTATTATTGCGAAGATTGAGTGCTATGAACCTGAAAGCCTCTCAAGATGAATCCCACGTGGCTGACTGGGCCTAAATTTAAAAAGAATCCAAACAGCCATTTGCTGACTAGAAGTGACATACGTATCCTGAGTTCCCAGAAAATCCACACATCTACTTAACTCTGAGAATTCATAGCTGTATTCCCGTTCATGTCACCTGAACCAACCAATCAAAACTCAGCGGCATCAATCAATCAGAACTAAGCAAGTTTGAATCCTTCATTTGCATAAATGGACTTGATTGGGAACCTGAGAGGGAAATTTCACTGTAAAAACTGAACCCTCCCTTGGTTGTCTGGAAAGCACTTTCATTTTACATCAAAGGCTGCATCTCCCCAGTTTGCAAACTTCACTGGAATAAAGTCCCTTTCTTCTAAATTCCTTTTCAGAGAACTTTTATGCACAATGTTAAGCCATCCACAAAACATATAAGTGAACAGGGACTTCAGTTACTATGAATTCATTATAAACTATACATTCATTTATTAAACAATAAGATTTTATTTAAGAATCCTTCATTTCTATCTGTCCATAATTTCATTCATTCAACAAAGTGTCTGAGCACCTGCTGTGCACCAAGCCAAGTACTATACACCAAAAAGGTGTATATCAGACAGGTAAGTGCAATGCAGAGAAATAAGTCAGGAAGCAGGGTGAAGGCGCACAGAGCAGGAAGGTTTCATGCTATTTTTATAGGGTGGTCAGAAAAGTTGTCACTCAACAGATGACATTTGAACTGAGACCTAAACACAGATATCATTATAGAGAACATGGTAAATGCAAAGGCATGAATATGCTTGTAGGCTCAAGGAATGGCAAGGACTCCTGCTGAAGTGAAATTAGAAAAGGGGAGATGAATGTATGCATTTTTATAATAAACTTGCTGTTTATAGACTCTGCATAACTTTAAAAGTGACTTCTATTTTAATACCTCATAGAAATATCTATTCCCACTCTTTTCCATGACTCCTCTCTGAAAAGTGATGGACAGTTGTTTTCTCTCTCCACTCCATATGGCTATTATTTACCATGCCCACAGCATCTTCTTTAGTACCCAAAAGCATGCCCTCATAACAATAATATTTACTTTATATCTTTGACTTTGAATTGTGTTAGGGCAAATTATCCAAATAAAATTCATAGAGTTGAATAGGTTAAAGTACATAAAACAAGAACAGCCACTAGTAAGCATAATGATTTCCAAAATACTAGCAAAAAATTACATAAACTCAAAAAAAATTGCAAACACTAATCTAATCAAAAGCAGGTTTCATTCTTTTTTCTAAAGGTTATCTTTCAGACACAGTTCATTAGGATTGAGAAAAAGACAGGATGTTTTTCAGTAGGATGCCCCATTCTTGACAAGATCTTGCTTTCTGCTCTTCTTAGACCCCACAAAATGAAAGTAATATAGGAGGTACATTTATTTATAAACATTAATTTACATTTATAAACATTTATTTATGACTTCTTCCAGCTATGTAAGTATAATTCTGTCCACCGAAATTGAAAAATGACCCGATGTTCTGTTAGCTATTTATGATGATTTTTTTAATTAGTCCAGGAAGCTGTGCCCAGACTCTAGCTGGTTATTGCCGGGATAGCTTACCTTTGAAGAATCATTCAGAATGGTGTTTCATCAAAACATGCAACTTGATGTGAGTTCATTGTAAGCGGATTGTGTTTTAGGGGTGTGCTCACCTATATTGCCCCATCAGAAAGCAGGATAGTGACAAAACTATCATGTGAGTTCATTAGCTCAGTCCTCCTTGCCAAATGGATTAAAGCTGGGATTTTATAAGAGCAACAAAAAAAAATCCATTTAAAAGAACTAAACCTACATATACAATACACAATCAACCTTATACAAATTACTAAATATTAATCTAAAGAAGAAAAAAGTAGAAATGATTGTGGATGTGAGTACAGATGAGTAACTAAGCTGAGCACCTGGGTGACCTGTGCACTAGGGTTTGCTGTGAGCCCTCACCAGTATGGCTGAGAGCCACATGTCTGTCCTGTGATCGTGCAGTGTCTCTTTTTCCTTTTCCCTCATTGTATGTTATATGCTTCTATATCTTGTGTAGCATTAGAACTGCTAAACTTTTGATAATTTCTTTGCAATTACTCAAAAAATGCCCTCTGAAAAATTTCTATTAATACTTTCTGCACCTGTAGTGATAGAAGTTTCCCTAATGCCCAGAGAAAAGGGACATCTTCTGGACTGAAATGCTGTACAGAGTACTCTTCTCCATTTCCTAAGACACATGTATTCTATAATTCTTATTGGCCACCTGGCTGTGTGCTTAGAATTAAAAGCAAGTCCCTTTGGTCAGATTGAAACTTTAATAGAGTTTCGTATTTAGCAGTCTCATGTCTACTTAGTGAGAGCTACAAAAGCATGAATGAAATGCCTAGAGACATATCTACACAAAGATTAATGAAGCAAAGATTCGGCAATGATTTAGAGTTGGGACTATGTGCAATACTATCTTGCTGACTCCTCATGAGTCAAAGTAGACTGCTGCATTAGTTCACAATTTAGCCAAGCTTCATATAGTAAGTTCATCACCCTTCATTCACTGATGTAACTAAAATGTGAGTGCTTGCTATGCAGTGGGCCCCACTTTAGGTTTTTAAAGGAGACAGACATGGTTTCTGGCTTTGTAGAGCATGTAATCTATTTAGTGTGTTCATCATAGTTTCTTGCATTATTTAGAACAAGTGTTGACAAAAAACAAAGCTTTGAAATCTAGCAGCACAATGAGTAGGTGGTAATGAATGCTCTGAGATTTTCTTCATGATACTCTAGTGTAATTGATAAATTGATTTGTATAAGATTCATTTCAGGTTCTGTTTGTCCAAAGGACCAGGAAATTCATATCACCTGAAATACACCAATATTTTTAGTTGTATTTGCCTGGTGAAATGTTATATATATATACTCATATATTTCCAAACAAGCAATATGAAATATTTTTCAGTTTAAATAGTTCATGATGTCGGCATGTCAGAGGTTTAAATTTGCACAAATAGTCTTTCTAATGAGGCTCAATAGGGCATGTATCCAAACAGAATTTTGCTGTCTTTAATCTTAGGCCATATAGTAAGAGTTTACCGTATCTATTTAATGTGAGAGAATGTGAATTGGCAATACTTTATTCCATATGTTATATATTTATGAGACCTGCTTATCCAGAACTCACAGCCCAATTATTACTGTAGCTAGAGACTTTATTTCTAGATTCATGTTTTCTCTTCTTGTACAGATGTAAACCACAAGTGAAGTTTCTAATGTTAGACAAGGTGTATCCATTAGTTCCGCTAAAAAGCTCTAACCACCGGAGCTCATTGATTTTTAGTTTCATATATCTTTAATGAGGAGATTAAATACTTGTTTAGGAAGCGGAGCCTAGCTTAAGTGGTGTTTGTTCCTACAACATGTACAGTTGAAGACCTCCATAATCTCTCCCATAGGTCTTGCCATGGAACAAGAATTTTTACCCTAAAACATAAACCTGCGAGTACTTCTATAATCGTAAAAATCAGCATAATTATTTTTAAAAGCATTCAAAATTAATAACCACAAGAGAGGTAAAAATATTTCTAATTATCTGGTATCTGAGCATGTCTTCTAGGCTGTCTATTATTAACTCTCCATAAATGCCTAGCCAAACAACAAGTCTGGTTTTCAAGGGAAGATAAAATATATTTTGATCACAAATTGAGGTTGACTATGGGGTAAGAGAAACTCTTATCTAAAGGCCACCTGCAGATTCCACCTAAGTTCCCCTGGGTCATAAAGAAAAAGTAAAGACTGGTCAGTGCCTAGAATATTCCTTAAGTATATGAAATCATTATAAAATAACTTCAGTTATAGATTGTGCCAATTCACCGTTGGCATACTAAACACAAGTGAGATCAGAATAAAGTACCAAGCAACATTGCCTGGCTGATTAGGCATGGTACCACTAAGTACGGGATGCTGCAAGTCCCTTAAAATAGGATCAAGCAGAGTGATATTAGCATTTCCTGCATGCAGAGGCTTATGTATGTGGTAAGTAAACCATACTTTTAAGAGATCTGCTGGATGTCTCTAGGTAATCTAACCAGACGGTGGGAAGAGAAGATCAATTGATTGTTCACTCTACTTTAAAGAAAGGAAAGTTTTCTACTTCAGGGAAAAACAGAGAGAGGGTGATGATGGGGGTTGGGAGAAGGTGCATGTGGGGAAAACAGAAAGAAGCGTGATCACCCCGTGAAAACTGAATTAGTTGAAGTGCATCTAGTTCCCTTTAAAAAAATGTGTTATCATACCTTTAGCAAATTGGTAATCAGTTCTCCATTATACTGAGGCAATTACTCATAATTTCTCAGTACAAAATAGTTTTTTAATTTCAATAATATAGTTCTAAAAGGGGTCTGAATAAACAGGTTTATTTAGATGCTATGGCAGCAAGATGAGACTATGATGGGAAATGCAACAAAAATGGTCATTCTCAGCCTGGGGGAAGGTATATGTAACAAATACAGAGTAAGGTAATATTCCCAGTATGATGAGCTTTTAAAAAAAAATCACTAAAAATAACACAAGTATCCTCAAAGAAAAAAAGCAAATGACTGGAGTATGGGCATGAAAAAAAATATATAAAAGCTAATAAGCATATTGTAAAACATTAAACTTCTCTAATAATTTTATAGAATATTTCTGAAAAACATTTGAATATACGTATATATTTAGAATCCTTAAAATATTCAGAACTTTTGGCCCAGTAATTATAGTTACAGAAATTAATCCTAAAATAATTAGAATTATTTTTAACTTATAGAAAATATAAACCATGAGGTTAAGAAAATTATAAATATCTAATAAAAAAGAATACTAACACTAATTACAGCATATTCATTCAAGAAAATATTCTTCAGCCATTAAAATTACTTTTAGTAACAGTTTTAATGACATGGGAAAAGGCTCCTGATATAATCTGTTTACACATGAAGAAAGCATCTACTTATAGTATGATCATAATTATGGAAAAATATACTTTAAAAAGAAAAGGAAGTATCTCAAATTTTTAACAGTGGTTATATCAACATTTGTGAAATTTTATCTGTAATTTTTATTTTTTTATTTCTAAGCTTTCAAAAATGAGCATGTATTACTTTTAACTTATTTTTAAGAAAAAAGTGAAAAACAACAACAATGTCTAAGAAATACAGTAATCCTTTAAGTTAAATGTATTTGGTGAGTACTGGTTTAATATCCCAAGAATTTTTGTGAAATGAAAATTCAACTTTCCCTAAAATTATGTCATTTGAGCTACCTAGGAGAGTGTGAATGTTAGAAAATAGTAATATATTCTTGTATCATGAAGATTTTTGTTCATTTTCATGGAAATTTTCCATATTTAGAATATTAAATATCCTCCATATTAATTTCTGCTGGTCCTAGAGGTCATTTTCAGTGGACATAGCAGCTCAGGAGAACTCGTTTCCTTCTACATCCAAAGATAGAAAGGTTTAATCTATTTTCTGGTACAGTGAATCACTGTGCAGGATTCAGCATAGGAGAACTGGTAGACATTAAGGGACCACAAGTCACTACTTATTTTCAAATACAATTTTTGGATTATGTTTGAAGTAACTACACATTGTCTGTAGTTCCTAAAAGTTAAAACCTGCAAAAGTGATATAATATTAACTCACTGCACACCTTGTACAATAATCAGGGTTCAAAATTCTCCATTCTAAAATAGAATGACTGATCCAGAGATTAGGCTGTTCAGTGGTTCAATATTTATGTTTAATTTTTGCACAAGTTCTAAAGTGACCTTAATTTTGTTCTCATTTTCTGCCTTCTCCTTATTGAGCTAACAACACTTTAGAAGACAATTCAGAAAATTATCTTTTGCATGCCCTAAAGGCATAATAATAATGCCCCTTTCTACTGAACCCTGACCCCTAATATTTTTCCAGGCAAGACCTTGAGAGAGGTAGAAAATTGAGAGGGTGAAAGGGAAAATCTTCAAAAGCAGCAGGCCTCTAAATTGATACCATGTAAACCTCTCATAGTATTGGGAAACCACTGCTGGGGGTAAATGAAATGAATTCACTGGGGCATCTAATCCTATTCCTGGAACATTTAAACTGTTTAAATGCACTGGCGAGCAAACAAACTTCAAAGCGATCATTACACCCCAGACACTGTTGCTTGTGTGGCTGAAATCTTTATGAGATTAGCCCCCCACCGGGAGAGAAGTTAAACACCGCCAGAACCACTTTGAAACTGTCGGGAGGATACCCATTTACCGGCTGAGGATCAGGGAAAATGCGCCTAATTCCCAATGTGGCTCTGCCCCAGACCCAAGAGTAACCTACTGAGCTTAAAGCTCCACTCCCTCCACTCCCTACAGCCTTCATTTCTTGCCTTTGCAACATCAGCACTGACAAAACTGGACCAGTGCAAAAATTCGAAGTTCTTAAACACATCTTTGGCTAAGTATCCACTTCCCTGTCACTACTGTCTTCACTAGACAAAGAATTAAATGCTGGGTAGCACATATGGAACCAACATTATAAAAGAGCACGACTAAGAGGTTTTTGTTGCTGTTGTTGTTATCTTTTGTTTTGTTTCAAATATATGAAAAATGACAAGCAAAAATAGAAAAAGATATTGTTAGAGGGTTTTTTCCTGTCAACTTTGAGACTCTGGTCTCCCCAATCTCTCTTCCTTCCTCATCCTGGATCTTAAATTCATAATGCACATATAATATTTCATTTGTTAACCAATATATATATAAAACTTTTGGTTATCCCTAAACTAGCAAAGTGATATTTACTTATGTAATGGGGCTTAAAAAAAAAGAAAATAGCAACATTAGTTCATTCAACCAACATTGACTTGCCTACAATAACGTTGATATTAATTGCTGGAAAGACATAAATCCACCAGAATCGTTCCACCACCAGGCTGCTGTTTAGTGGGTCAGGTGAGGCAGACAGATTGAAGAGTTGAGGAAGAAGAACAAGCAAATGACAGTGGAGGCATGAATATATTTTCTTCCCCTGATCTTTTTATTTCCACTCTTCTTTATTTCTGAAATTCTGTTTCTCTTAGATAAGTACATGCTATTAATTTTCAAACTCAAATTTCAGAGATTCTATTTGATTCACTTAGTCAACTCACGCTGAAAATTTTATGAGAACACAAATTAGTTTTTATTTAGTCTCTGACATGGTGCTGCCAAATTAATTTGGTTCCCTCTGAATATCGTGGCCAAAGAGAAGTTTCTCCATAACCCTGAAGAGACTGTTCTTGAGAAAAAACTTGGCAACCCTGAGATCACTTCCATGAGACGCAGAATGGCCTTCTATTCATGTATGTGTGTTTGTCAGGCTCCCCAGTATCCATGAAAGTATGTTAACCCTATTCCTAGCAGGACTAAATGTTGAAGCATGTGGCTCAGCCAGACTAACCGGCTTCCTGGTCCAGGTACCTAAAAATCTCAAGCTTAAATGGAAAAGAAAAAAATAAAAATAAGAGAGGGACAGAGAGAATGGAAATACCCTAAAGAGGATATAGACCCTATCCAGTCTTCATATACTTTAAAACCTGTCCTTCCTTGTGCCACTCCAGCAGGAAGCATCTCCCCTTTTGGTTTCCCAAAGATGGATTACTTTGTTGCTTTGAGGTGTAATTCTACCAGGCTAAGTAGTAAAAAATCATAAGTAAGCTCATTGTGAAAGTACTGTCAGAATATTGTCTCCCATGCTTCAGTGCTCTCTCTCGCTCTCTCTCTTTCTCTCTCTCTCTCTCTTTCTCTCTCTCTCTCTCTCTCTCTCTCTGTCTCTCTTTCTCTCTCTCTCAGAATACACAAGAGAAATTTATCTCTGGGTACAGAATGGGGAAAAAAATTAGAATATTCATGGGCAATGACCCGGTTTGGCTTTTTGTCTTATTAAACACTGTGAATCATAAAGCTGATCAGATCTTCTTTAAGTTGGTTACTGAAAATTTCAGAGCCACATACATGGCCCGATTCACTCAAGAATAAAAAATCCCAACATTTGATATGCGCAGTTCACTCTCAATCCCAACTTCCTGTTATCATTCTAATCTTCTAGTCCCTGAACCCTTTCCTTCATCTATTATAAATGTTGGCTCTATCTCCTTGGATGGTGTGTATTTTGTTAACTAATCCTAAGTCTTTTGTTGAGTATCACATCTATGCAAAAATAACAACAATAATTAAATACCACCATTCTCAGAGATGCCCTTTCCCTCTTATCCTTGGAAGACTCCAGCTTTTGTTTCTTACCTGACAGTGCTATTAGTATTTGCCAATCCAGCAGAAAGTTTTACACAAATGAACTGGTGTAATAGGATGTTAACCTGTAATAAGAGTTTGTCACACCACAGTCACACTACGGGAGATCTGCCATTGATTTTTCAGTAAATATGGCAAATGGTGAAAAATATAGTGTGTATTTCTCAGCACTAAATTTTTCAGTGACCATTTTTCTTTTCTGCTGTTTTCTATTCTGCTGTCTTCAGGTAATATTTAATAAAATGTTCTCTTTCCTCAGTGTTTGAACTAGTCCTGGCATGGCTAATGGGGCCTTTACTAAAGTTGTCATCTGTTTTGCCATTAATGCATTTGTAAAGCTTGCCTTCGTTTTTTTGGTAAAGCATGGAAAACAAATTAGGTAGGAAAAAAAAAAATTCCTGTGTCATGGGATTAAAGAGTAAGCATGGACCATGACTCCCTAGTGATTTTAGGTTACCCAAATCTTTATAGGCAAAAGGACATTTTCTTAACATCATAAAAAAGCAAAACTCAGAATATGGTAAAAGTATATGGCAATTGTTGGAAAAGTCTTCTTTTCATTTAGCCTAAATTGTTCCTTCTGAACTCAGGTACCTGTGTTTATTATTCCATTCTCATTTAACATAAGACAAATTATAAATATTGCTAATTTGAACCCTTTGGAAAGGTCGGGGCAATGAGGTCAGGGTGTCATTGGAAAAGGACTGTTCGCTCTGGTACAAGATGACATTTACCTTCAAAATTGTTGTAATCCAGAGTCTGATCCTATAATTTGTACAAGCTCAGAAACCTCATTCTGTCAGTAGGGGAAGAATGGCTATACCTATCATGGGAAGATACAAACCAACAAAGTTCACTGAGACTAACACATAGAACCCACTTCTTTTCTTGTTAGTACGACTGGTCCTTTAGTAAACTTATCATCTCTCTATCCCCAGGTACCCAGGCCATCAGAAAATTGAAATATTGTTCATTTAGTTATTCCACAGACTTTGAACATCAAGTACATAAAGATACATAAGACACCAAGTCAAATATGACCTGTTCCCTGACCTCAAGAAAAGAGTAGTCCACTAGGCAGACACAGACATATACACTAAATTGAATAATGCTATAGACTATCATTGAAAGGCTATACTATGATTGTTCAAAGACATTAAATCATGTCAGGCTCTATAATAGGAATATTCTTGCTTGTGGAGGAGGAATCTTTAAATTCTACTACTACTTAGTATTTAGAATGTAGCTCAAATTTTATCTCCTTCACTATATTGCCTGAAATCTACCCAGCTGAAAGAAATCACTGCCTGTTATGTATTCTGATTCCAAATCCCATGTACTTTCTTTTTTCTTTTTTGCAGATAATATGACTATATATTTTAAAAATGCAAAATATTCTATTATCTATTAGAATTGATACATGTATTTACCAAGATTGTTGGATAGAGGGCCAATTTCCAAAATCACTTTTATTTGTTATTCTAAACCAATCAATAAGATAAAATTTTGAAAAGATACCATTTCAATACCATTTATAATGGTATTGAAATAAAAACCTTAGAAATAAATCTACCAAAAATTATATACATAGCTACACAGAAAATGATAAAATATTAATTAAAGTATGACTTGAATAAATGGAGGTGTATATCATGGAATATTCAATACTGTGTCACATCTTCTTAAGTTGGCCTGTGGATTCCATGAACCCCCAGTCAAAGTACCAATCAACTTCTTACAAATACCAAACAGAAAGGCATACATTTGTGTGTCAAAA
>VBSM01001044.1:16034603-16068911 GCA_008086735.1 Cheirogaleus medius | reverse complement strand
CAACAATGGAAATGAACAATTATTGTTAAATGCAACCACATAAATAAATCTCACCAAGAAGTAACACACAAAAGAATTTTGTGTAGTTCCATTTATGTTAATTTCAGACTTAACAGGCACAACAGATGTATGGTATTAAAAGTTAGTATAGTGATTATCTTTGAGGTAGGAGCATGGGCTTAGGAGGTGATACAGTGTATAAATCATAAATGAATTATAAACCTAACTTGACAAGGAAAATAAATATTTCAAGTCCTCTAGAAGCCCCCAGCATTCCATGTACTTTCTTATCGTACAGTAAGTTCTCACTTTATGTTGTCAAAGGTTTTTGGAAACTGTGACTGTAAACAGAATGATGTATAATCAAAACAATTTTACCATAGGCTAATTGATATAAATAAAAGTTAAGTTCCTGGTTACATATTTCTGGTTACAAAAACATCACCAAACTTCTAAATAAAGACCCCAAACATCTCGATTGATCATGACTGAGAGAGAAAAAAGAAGACCCAAAACGTTTCTAATGTTAACCATTGTGGAATAAATGAATACAACCAATTTCCTTCAGCATTTCTGGAGGTGCAAACTTAAAGGTAAAATTACTTAAAAAGACTTCATCACTAAGTTTTTTGGATCTTCTATGGGGTAAGCAGTATGTTTTTATTTGTCAAAAAAAAAAACCTTTGCTACTATTAAAATATGCCATGACATTCTGATTTATATTTGTATATTACAATAAATAGGAATGTTTTCTTATTACTTGTTTTACAGCTTCTATTACAGAAAATAAAGTTTTTCCCTTTTTAATACCTGATATACAAAAATGTTAGCAGATCATTTCCTCTAAAAAGCTACACTGATTTTCATTGTCCTCAGGGTTTTTCATGCTAAGCATGCGTCACATAGGAAATGTATCTTTGAACAGATTTGCTGCTCTGTTGGCTATTGGCTTTAAAAGAGTCCCAGGATATTCATTTCTGGATAACTTTACACCATAAAGAAATTAAAATAGAGTGTCTTCGTTTCAAGTTGACCCAAGAGGGAAAGAAAACATGAACCCGAAGGAATTGTCACTTAGGCATTTATGACCACATCGGTGTAAATTGTACTTGAGCACCTGCTGTTCTCTTATGTCAGCATCTTGGAAGTGGCAAGGTTGTGCTGCTCAATGGACACTTCAGAAATGTGTGCCTTAAATCCACCAGAAAACTCCTGTGTATCAAAGAGTCAGGACAGCATCTCCTCCTGACCTTTATGACCTATCCCTTTATTTTTGTAGAGGTAAAACCCACTGTTTCAGACTAACTCTGCTTTCTGTGATTTCACACAGTCTGGCTTCCCTCTTTCTTTCCTAAATTTTATATCTGACACCTTCAGTTACAAAGAACTGCTTCTTTTCCTCTGCTAGGTAAGCTACCAACTCGCCCTTTTAAATACTAATTCCTAAGGCTTTCTTGCTCCAGTCTAAAAGACCTACTTAGTTCCACGCATTTTCAGGTGTTCTCACTCAAATCAGTCTAGCAAATATGGTATTCATGAGAACGTTCTTGGATTTTATGCCATTTGGGCTTGAATCCCCATTAGGCAGTAAATATCTTGAAAACACGGGGCATCTATTTATTATCAACAACCATTATATTTTCTTTATATTCTCAGTGGCAATTTCAGTCCTGTTTTAAAATGTCCACATAATTATTTTAATCCCAAGAGGAATCCAACTTCTCTGATTTGCTTGGAAAAATTCCTCCAAAAACTTTATCAATTATCTGGTGAGTTGAAAAGTTAGTCATCTACTGAATTTAACCAATTTAAAAAAATTCTAGCTTCAAACTCCTACTTTCTCCTCAGTAGTGGATTACTTCTATCTGAACTATCTAGCTAACTAGTTCTGCATTTTCATTTTGCCTGTGTGGACAGAGGTTAAATGTGGCAATCTGACCCAACTCCCAGAGGTAGGGAGGGAGGTGTTGGGAGACCATCTATCTACACTGGAGTTTCTCAGAAGGACATTATAGTTCAGTGAATGAATACAGAATTAAACTAACTTGCACATTCAAACAATTTTTGATTATTTAGGAAAATAGAGGTAAAGCCTGGCATGGATTACCTGAAACCACAAACATTTGACAGAGAATCAAATTAGGCATCAACTCAACTGTTAGGAAAATTTCCATTTAAAAGGAGAGTTGTATTGAATGTATTTGTGCATCAGCTCTGACACTTCTGTAAATAATTTTAACATCTCAAAGCCCAAATGAAAGTATTATAATTGCTGAGAAATAGAAATATCACCAGCAAACATAAGAGAATCCTTTTATTATTCCTAGCAGTAGAGAAATAGGTCTAAACATTTCAAAGTGTTGGCAAGACTGATGCAAGACTGTAAATCAACATGTGAAAGCAATGACTACAAATTCCTCTCTTCCTGCTTCCTTTGCTCAATCCAGTATAAATTCAAATCATAAAACAGTAAAATAGTTAAAGGAATATTAACAAAATTGAGAGGCAAGGGACTGAGCCAAGGAATAAACTAGATAATTTATTTCTGAGTTAATAGGAATTGTTCAAAAAGTTTTTAGGAAAAATCATAATGCACAGAAGAAAAAAATACCCAAATCCTAGTCATTTTTTTAACCCCAAGCTAGCCATGAAATTCAATGAAGTACAGAAATATCTTTAAAACCTTTAATAATTCTATAAATGCAGGATTAAAATCATTCATAAAGCAGTAGAATTCTTTTTCAAGGCTAGCCACCTATCCCAACAAAAACCACATAAAAGGTATAGTTGTTGTTCTGTTCTTCAATGGCCTTACTATGCTTGGCATGCATTTTATAGAGGGCCGTAAAGATCTTACATGGTGTGGATATTAGAATGATGCAAGTAATATTCAAATTTAGGCATCAGAAAATTAAAAATTATAAATCGCCATAGACCTTTGGTGTGAAAACAGCTGCAGAACCAGTTAGTAAAAAGAAAGGCACATACCACTCAACAATAAAGTTAATCTCAACTCAAACCAGCCAAGCTACATTAAATAAATGCCTGCTAGACTGCACATTTAGCTGGAGGCTATGAACATCAAGTTCTTTTTCAGCATAAAATCTGAACAGTATATCCTGACACCCCACCTCATCCCCACATTAACCATAGAAAAAAATCAAAGACATTATACACAGTCTGTTGGTTGGCAATACCTGGAAAATTCTCTACATTTTAGGTATAAGCAAACAAATGAACTAGATAAGGATTACATATTTTATAAAAATCTGTAACAAAAAAGAAAGGAAAAATTGGACTAATGAGATGAAGGAAATCAAAGCTATAAAAGTGATTTAAAAATAAACTAAGTAAAAATTAAGACTATATCTCTTTTAAAATGCATCTACCTTGTATTCTCAGTAAAATATAAGAAAACATAAACTTTATCAAACAAGGGAAGATGAAAGAGAGCTTTATTAAAATATAAAGTATAAAGCAAACCAGCTGCATTAGGAATGAAGACTGTGGTGTCATTTCAGTTCTCCTTCACTTCTATCATTCACATTAAAAATAAATAAAAAGATGAAAACAATAATCTCCATTATTATGAAATCAGAACACAGTCACAAGCCCAGACCTCAAGTTATAAAAAGTAGCAGCCAAATACATTGAATTGAGGATGCAATTGAAGACAGACCCTGAGAGCTTGCACAAAATTCTCCACTTCTCTTACGAAATGCAGTTTCTTAAAGGCTTTCGATGCTAAGTAAAAAAAGGCCTGTCCAACTGTCCCTTAGAACAGTGAGATCTGATGTTGTGGGCAATATGCAACTGGGTCCTAAAAATGCTTTTTCACAGCATAGAGCATGCCGTGAAGCGAGCCCAAGGGCAAAGCCTGCAGATGAGCATCTTTGGAGGAAGCAGATGGAGAGAATGTCAGGGTAAAGGAGCAATCAACTTGGACACAGCTAATGAAAATGAAAGAAATATTAATATATGCTAAATATGACATGCAATGCATTAAAATTATAAGGTTAACAAATCATATTAACCTTCTAATCACTCTAAACAGGAGTAGAAACTTACCCAATAAGAGAGGGGTGATACAAAATATTTTAAAACAGTAGAGCTCATGTACCAACTAATCAGAGAAAACACCGGCCAATCAGAATCAAGGAAAATACAGGAGATTTAATATTTCATATACATACATATACGCACACATACATACATACATATACATGAACTGTGGGGACAAAAGTATTCCTATATGCCAATGGTATGATTCCATACATAGAAACGTCCAGAGAATCAACCTGAAAAACAAGTAGAGCATAACAATAATTTAGCAAGGTGGTATACACAAAAATCAATAATTTTTCCATACACAAATTAGTTAGACAAAATAAGGAAAGAAAATATTATATTTTAAGAAATAACACAGAAAACTAAAATGAGTAGAGATAAATATAACAAGAAATATGTATGACTTATTTGGAAAAAAATAATTTACACTTTTAAAGGACCAAAAAGAGTTGAGAAGCTGGAAAGATAAAGATCTGTTGTTGAGTAGATGGATTAATACTGTATGTCTTCCATAAATTAGTTTATAAATCAAATATAATTTCAATAGAAATAACAGCAGGATTTTTGAGGGGAGAGTGGGTCCATAAGAGCAGTCATGAAAATTTGGGAGGGAAGGTTACTAAGTGGGGTATTCATACAAGTTAATAAAACATATTTTAAAGCAACAGAAATTAAAACTGATACTTTTCCAGCAGATCAATTGAAGAGAACAGAGAGTTTAGAAATAGGAATAAATACTATTCAATGTTAGTATGTATTCTATGTTAGTTTATAATTAATGAAATGTTTTAAATCAAGATAGTAGAAGTAGAGTGATTATTTAATAAATGATTTTAGAATATTCAACTTACCATTATAAAAACATAAATCTACATGCTTTATACTAAGTTTCAGTTAGATTCAAGTTATGTAAGTAAAAAATGGAACTGTAAAAGTATTAGAACAAAATAGTTATTTAAAAACAATCTTAAATAGGGCTTCTTTAAGTAGTTATGAAACTTAGAAAACATTAAAAATTATATTTTGTCATGAAAATAAAATAACTTTAGCATAGTAAGTTCATACAAATTAATTTTAAAAACTGTGAGCACAATGTACATGAACAAAAAACAATAGATTAGAAAATCATAAAAATTGCTCACCTCCCTCCATAGAATTAAGGAAATACATATTAAAACTAGACGGTGTTTTTCAAATTCAATCTGGGAATAGAGAAGTTTGACAATAGAAAATGCCGACAAGCAATGGGGAAACAAGTCTTGATCAAAGACCATTGCCAGAAATGAAAATTGTCATAAACTCATCAGCGGGCAATTGGCATCATCTATATAAATTTAAATTATTAGCTTTTGACCCATCAATTCACTTCTAGAAGTCATTTAATAGTTATCACCTGTGGGAATGGAAAGACCTATGTACAAGGATGTTCATTGCAGCATTGTTTATAATAGCAAAGGACTAGAAACAATCCAAATGTCCATTCCTAGGCAATAGCTAAATAAACTATTATAAATGACTATAAATTAGTAGCATGTGGTAGTTAAAAAGAACATGACATATTTAGATATGTTAAGAGATAAAATCAAGGTTACATTGTGGTAATATAATATACTTTCAGTACTTTATAAAAGTTTTACCACTTGGATGTATTATTTTTATTTAAAATTATTTTTAAAAAGTAATAAAAATAATGGGGATACCTAAAAAGAAAACATATCCAGGGAAAGAAAGAATACAGTGGTAAAATTGAAACTTGAATATGAGATAGGAAAAGGCAGAGGAGTAAGTCAAAGAGATGAGTTTGATTAAAGGCACTAACAGAGATGCACTCAGTGGATACATGTTCCCCGCAGTGGCAGGGGAAGGCCAGATAAAAACAGAGTATCTGACGGAAACTATAATTCATTATTTAATTAAATCCAAGATTCCATTCTTGTGAAAACATACCATTATTTTCAGGTGTGCCATGAAAAAAAAAATGCTGCAAATTAAAGTTATGACATAATCCTTCTAATAATTGATTGTAATATGTATTCTAATTTAAGAGGTGCTAAAATGAGAAAAAAATGTACATCTTATAACTGATGAAGTATTGTGTATAAAATATAGCCAATACCTAGAAATATTCTGGTAGCATTATTATTACATTTCAAGAGTAAATACAAAATTGTCCCAATAATCAGGCAAGAAAAAATTACACAGGAATAAAAATTACACCAGCCTTAGCTTTTCTTACAAAGTTGAGTGCCAGAAGACATTGGACTTACCTGGAGAATTTTGAATAGAAAAGGATGAAATCCAAAAATTCTGTGGTCTGTCAAGATTTTTTTGTACAAAGGCAATGAAAAAATATTCCCAAATAAAAGGCTCAGAAAATATATTACTATGCTCCAGAAAAACCTACCCAAAAAACATGGTTCTGATAATTATGCAGTAAATCAAAGGAGAGCAAAATAGAATATAAAGGATGGAAATAATTATTAATTTTGCGAAATCAGAATTGGGTTTCTAAATATATTAAACATAAATGTAAAGTAAATTATATTGAAAATTTCATATATCATGTTAGAAATAGTAATTTAATGGTAGTTATAATTTCATTAATAGAAATTAATAATAATTTCATGATAATCTGAACCTCTTACTTCAGAATATGTATATCAGCATCATATGAATGTGTTAGCAGTGGTCCCCAGCCCTTTTGGTACCAAGGACCGGTTTCATGGAAGACAATTTTTCCACAAGGGGCAGGGAGGTGGAACTCAGGTGGTGATGTGTGTGGTCCGGGTTCCTATCAGGCCATAGCCTGGAAGTTAGGGACCGCAGTGTTAGGGAAACAGAAGAAAACAAACCACATTCATGAGCTTATGTAAGGAAAATTGTCTAATATCACTTGTTTGATATTTTTAGAATTAATGTTCATATCTAAGATTATAAAGTAGGAAGGAAACAATACGATCACAATGTCTTCTCATATCTGTTGACATTTAAAAATAGATGAATAAAGTAATATTAATACATGCATAAGGTTTCAATTTTCAGACAATACAGACATTTTGCAAAAATGCAAAGCAAAGCTTATTCCCTGCCCTAGGCCTTTATTCCATTGTTAACAATTGTTAAACAGTTTCTTGCGTATCCCTTCCAAAGGGGAAAATATATACACTCTCTCACACACACACACACACACACACACACTCTCTTTAAAAAATGTTTACACTAAAGAAATCATTGTATAATAAAGAATTATCTCTACCTTGATACATTCAGATTATGCTATTCAAACGTTGTTTCTCCTTGCCCAGCATCCTTCATTCTTCTGGTAGCATATTTGTTTTTCTCAGTGACAAAACAATTCCATGAGGGGAGATGGAGGGTCTGGCCTCACCTTCCTCCCTGCTGTAGGAATGAACATAAAACACACAAAAAGCAACAACTTCTCTCCATGATGTTTAAGACTGCTGAAAGAATGAAGGCATCTCTCTCCTTACCTGAGATCGTGAACAATTATGAATAAAACGCTAGAGACTTTGATCATCTTTTCTGGCATTTGTCAGGACCTTTCCTATATTATTTAGAGCAGGCTAATTGCTGTAGCATAGCAAATAGATCCAAAAATAAATAATATCAATAGCTCAAGCACAGTACGTTTATTTGTTGCTCACATAGAGGTTGAAGGTCATTCCAGTGTGGAAAGGGGTATAGGGAACAGTCAGGTCCAAACAGCAATTCAGACACTAGGGTTGTCAGAGACACTGCCGTATTCAACACGTGGCTTTCAGGAATGCCTGAACAGGGAGGATGGCGTGTAGACCATGTTGAGGGGCAGGAAGAGAGATAGGCCCGGAAGTGGCTCCCACCACTTCTACTCACCGTCTATTGACTAGAATGCAGTCACAAGGCCACACAAACTGCAAGGAAGACTGAGAAACATTGTCCAGCTATGTAACCAGAAAAAGAGGAAATGGGTTTTGGTGAGCTGCTAGCAGTTTCTGCATAGTCTTCTTTCCATTCAAGTTATAAAATGTATAATTGTCCAGATTTTCTCACATTCCTGCTTGGATCTCTCTCCCCTAAGGAGAAAACCTAAATCCCATATGGGCATTGTATCCAGAAATGCCCCTCCAGGATTCCTGGGTGATGCACAGGCCTTTCCATCAGGTCCAGATGTGGTTTTTCAGGGTCAAGAAACCCCTAACCCCAACCCAATATTTAATGATAAAGCAAGGAAAAGATATCAATAATTATAACGTAAGAATGTAGCTGGAATTGTATGTATACTTATGTTGATGAATCTTGGCTTTGCTTTAACTTCTCTAAATTTGTTAAATGTCCTGTGTCTCCTGAGTTGGGATATAATCCCTCACACCCACCCAGGGAGATTATCCTTGAGTTCTAAATCATCTCCTCAGTGTAATTTAGAGGCCCAAACCCAAAAAATCACTGTTTCAAAAATTTTTAAATGAGTAATATTAAATACGTATTTATTTTGGCTTATAGACTAGGAGCTTATGATACATATCTCCTGGTAGACCTTAATACAACTTTCCCTACTTTTCTTCTTCTCTCAGAGTTCTTTATCTCATATTTTTACCTCTTGATTGGAGTACTGCTATGTCTCTTTTTGGAGGACTGTAATCTCTGTGTGATTATGAATATTTTACCTTAATGTTCCCTTTCCCCCTGGTCAAGAGAAATCAGTATGGATAAATCCTAATTTTTGCCTTCTTTTACTGAGATCTTTTACTGATAAATAATGGTTTCTATTTGTTACTATCTACTCAATCCCGCAGACCCCTTCTCTCAAAGTCAGGGCATTACCAGCGAGATTCCTATGGATTTTAAACACATATTTTTTCCTAGGGTTGCCAGCCTCCAAGTGGAGATATTTTCAAGTTCTTGGTGATTGTCAGAGGAAAAAAATTCAGACAACACCACATAAACCAAGCAAGCAGCTTTTGTTAATAGGGAAAGTGAAAGTACGCTCTCAAGAGAGGGAGCAGGCAGGCTCAAAAGGGCAGCTGCACCAAAAGGAAGGGGTTTGTGGTCTTATGAGGTCTCACTAATTGAGGGGAGGAATATTCAAGGGTAAGTGGCTGGCTTTTACTAAGAATTTAGGTAGCAATTCCTAGAATTGGATTCCCTCCCATTTTCATACTTTGTATAGTTGTTTTGGAACTGTCATGGTGATTTCAAGGGCAGAGAAATTTTTAAACCACCATGTAAATGATACTATAATTAGCCAAAGTTCATGTAAGGTGACCTAGATAGCTGACAAGCTAGTTTAAGCCAGTTCTTGTCTGTAGTTATCAACACCCCTCAGTTAGACTTTAACACCTGCACCAACTCTGCAAGCCCCTGCATCCAGCTTCTAGCTTAGTAGCCTAGTTAGCTTCTGCCTAAGGGCTGTTTATTTCAACACCTGAACCCACTCTGCAAGCACCTGCATCCAGTCTCAGCCCTGTTTCCTAGTCTTCTACTCTAATACTAGAACTACTCAAGAGAGAAAAAGATAATAATTTAGAAGTTAAATTGAACCCCACCAAATCATTTTTTTCCTTAGCCCCTATGTTTTAAAGATTAGAGGAAGATATAGTGTTTCTTTCCTTATTTGGTTGCTACCAGTTCTTTTTTTTATTTTTCTTTCACCTTTTTACAGATTGTTTTGGTTATTTTGTTTGCTACTAGAGAGGTAAATTTGGACTTGATTCTACTCAATCTATCCAGATATTCCTGTATTACTTTTTATTGATGGATAGGTGGTTTGGAATAGTGGTAAAGACTGTGGCCTCTGGGACCAGGATATTCATGTCCAGACCTGAGCAGGGCAACTTGCTAGCTCTGTGACCTTGTGAAAGTTACTTATGCTTTCTTGGCCATCTTAATAATAGAATAATAACAGGAATTACCTCACAGGGTTGTGGTGAGGATTAAGTTAGTTAATATTTGCAAAGCAATTTAAAAAGTTCCTGGCACTTGAGAATCTGCATAAGTGTTTGTTAAATAAATAAGATTAAAGAGCTCTCAGTTCAAGTCACTTTTTAGTGAATCTTAAGGCTATTAATACCAATAGAATTATCATCTGGATATATAGCTTCCCGAATCACTGGAACATTTACAAAGTGACCAGTACAGATACAAAGAAAATCTTGATAAATTAGAAAAGTCTGAATGTATAGTTAATAATCACTGGTTTAAACATAAAACATTTAATACTTAGACATTTAAAAGCACATCCCTATGTAGCTATTAAATCAAAGAGAGTAAAAAATTGTACAGATGATTTATTAAATAATTAAAATGATCATATATCAGAACTTTTTTAATGTGGACAAATACAAAATAAATTTTAGCCTCAAAGACTCTCCTTAATGCTGCTAGTTGCTTACCCAGAAATCCCTCTTTCCTCCTAAGAGAATCCCAAATTTGACTGTTAATCTAGCCCCTCATGACTGAAGTGAAGGTCACTCTAAGGCCAGCATGAGGCATAGATCCTGACAGTCAAATTGAATCAGTTATAACATTCCCTGCAAACTGTTATTGATACAGGCATGATCCCATGACTTGCCTTAGCCTAACCAGATGAAAGAAAAGGACCTGGCAGAGGAACTTGCTTACCTGCTCTGAAAATGAACAAGAAAGTATGTAACCTGACTACCACATGGCCCTACCTTGTGATCATGACATTAAGCTGTCTTAAAAAGGACTGATATTAAAGAAGACAGAGAAGAAAGATAGACAGTACTAGGGTTGTTGAGGAGAGTAATAAAACATTGAAGATGTTATAAAATTAATTAAATGATTATTTTTAGTAAGATCTCTGAGGCACGTTTGTGTCAGTTCCACAATATTTAATTCCCACAGAGCAAAGCAAAGGTGTTCAGATAACAGTAGGTTGAGTTATAGGAAAAGAATCTGAGCTTAAGGAGCCTTAATCTTTTATAGTGGGCAGTAAGATCTTCTTTCCTATATTCCAAATAGAGACGTTATTTATATTTTCCCTGTTTGCTATACAAACATCCTTTAAAAGATACTCATGAAACAAAAGCAATCAGTGTCTCTGCTTATAAAATGTGCAGAAACCAAAAGATCCATGCAAAATTGTTTCCCAACATTTATAACTCCTCTACACCAAATAAAATTAAATTGGCGGGTCAATAAGACTTGGAAAATTTCAATAACTATAGCACACAAAGAGCTGATAAATATCCTTATTACATGAATAATTCTTAGACATCAATATTAAGGCTGGGCATGGTGGCTCATGCGTGTAATCCTAGCACTTTGAGAGGTGGAGGTGGAAGAATCGCTTGAGTCCAGGAGTTCAAGACCAGCCTGGGCAACATAGTGAAACCCCATCTCTACAAAAAAATTTAAAAATTAGCTGGGCATGGTGGTGCATGCTTGTAGTGACAGCTACTTGGGAGAATGAGGCAGAAGTTGGAGTTCGCAATGAGCTATGGTGACGCCACTGCATTCTAGCCCAGGCAACAGAGGGAGACCCTGTCTCAAAAAAAAAAAAAAAAAAAAAGCATAAGACCATAGAAAGAGAAAAAATGGCAAAGGGCACGAATGGAGAACAATTCACAGAAGTAAAAGTAAAATTGGCTAAATAACAAATGTTTGAGTGCCAAACTTTGCTAGTTTCCTCAGAACTGAGAGTAGAAACAAAAATAAAATAGCATTTCTCAGTAATCAATTTGGCTAAGTTAAATTTTGCGGTAGTTCTAAATGTTTGTGACAGTGTGGGAAATGAGCATTCTCATACAGTGCTTCTGAAAATATAAACTTGTGCACACTTTTTAAACAAATATTTAATTTTTTACCAAGAGTTTTTAAAATATTCATGCAATATGACCCAGTAATCCCACTTATAGTAATAGATACTAAGGAAATAGTTACAGATAAAGACAAACTTTTATGCTAATGGAGAATTGTTGAAGAATTCTTATTAGCAAAAAGAAAAAAAATTGAAATAGCTTTATTATCCAATAATAAGAGAATGGTTACATTTTTTTCTCAAATTCATAAGATGAAATGTCATGTAGCTAATTAAAAATATACTTTCAAAGATGATTTCATAACATGGAGAAAGATATAATGGTATCCCTATTATGTGATCTCAATTATTAAACCATTTTACAGCCTGGAAGGAAATAAAGCTAAATATCAAACATCTCTTAGTTTTATGGTTATTGTTTTTTTATTTTATTCCTTTTTAATTTACTCTATTTCTCAAATTTTCTACACTTTATAACAAAAATATTAAAAAATAAAAATAAATGAATACCAGGTATTTTTTAGTTTCCTCTCATTTAAAAAAGTTATCATTATTTCATGGATGCACGGTGTGTAATTCTGGGGAAATAAGCGAAATAAGGTAATCAGTTGATCTGTGGATAGACTGTTATTTCTAGTGCTCAAAGGACATCCATGTGCTCAGTTTACACTTGTTCTATGGAAAAAAGGGGAGGGAAAAAAAACGCAGCATGAGAACAGTGTGAGGCATGTTCAAATCCCTTGCTCACAGCAGGGAAAAACAATTCCTTCCTCTCCTGTTTCCAGGGACCTGATGGTGAAGATCACAGTGTTGGAAAAAAAAAAAATCCAAAATTGCCTTCACCATGGCTTCCCTCTATTATTTTCACATTCTCAAATACCTAGTGCAAAGGACCCTCTGAGAAACCTCAAGGCTGTGTACTATCCTGGTTCTCTTGGTCTAAAAGGTCTTCAAATAGACACCTGCTTATTTTATGAGATGGACAGGGTCATAACAAGAGTCAAGGACCCCTACAACGATCCTAAGCCCCAAGAATGATTGGATCATTAATTTCTGAGGATATTACCACACTCTCTAAAATAATTCTCTGTGATTTTAAACCCCTGTCGATTGGGAGAACTCTTTTGTAAACACATATCCCTTCTTTGCCAAGAAAAATAATTTGCATATTATTCTCCCCTGATCACTTGTTTATTGCTTCTCTCAACATCAATCACGAAAGCTTTCGGCAGAGGTGCTGAGAACAAAGATGAAAATAGGTGAATTTAAATGTTTGTTTATAAAGATGTCTGAAGGGATTAATTTTTTATCTGGCCATTCAAATAGGATTAAAGGGATTAACTTGAATAATAAAGGCACATTATAAATACACATGTTGTCTCTAATTAATAGGTTCAGATATGAATATAAGATATGTCAAATTATTACAGAATAGCCTGTAATTACATTATTTCTAAATAATGGAAAGGAAACTCATGAGTCATTAGTAAAAAGATGACTTTGGAACAAGGTAAACTCATTCAGCAAATATAATGCTTCGCAAGACACATTTCCTATTTATATGTACAGTTAATAACATCTATTATGCAGCCTTAGTCCTAGAAGCCTGTGTTTGTTGAGAGAAATACTTTAAAACAGAAGCTTAATTGCATAGTGTTCAAGTTTCTCTGGCAACATCAAAAGGGAGAAAGCCATTTGTGCTTTAATGAACATTTTGAAAGAGAAAAATAAGTTCTCAAGTTGAGAATTCTACAAGTTTAAGACAAGCAAAATGTAGGAGGAAGAAAATATTAGATTATAATTTATTTTTCCAGTATATGACAACCAAAGCTGTTAGGGGGGAAACTGTTTTTCTTCTTCATAATAATAATAATACAAGAGTATAGCCTTTTGATTTTCACCACAAGTTTTTGCCCCCTGAGAATTACTCAGGCACATTATAAATGGAAATATTTCTTTTCAAAGGAAAGGGTTCCCTTTAGTTCTCTTTACCCAGATTTCTCTCTAAATGCTACAACTACCATATTTTGAGGTAAATTACTGAAGTAATTTAATGCCCCATTCCAAGGAGCCAGTAGATGACAATAGTTTTTGTAAAATGGTCTTAACCTAACTCATGATTCTGACCAAAAAAATCCACAAACTCCTATTATAAAGGATAATCAATTTTTACATGCTGTCAGTAGGAGATATGGGACAATGTGGGATTGTCCTATCTAACTTGGAGTTCACAGAACTGGACGATAGATTCTTTCCTCTGGTACAAAGCATTTTATAAGGTAGAGAGATGTTAGACACCATTAAATGCCCCCCATTTCATAAAATAGGTGAAAAGATGCTGAGAGCTCTTATGAGACAGTTCTAAATTCCCTGCCTCTGGATTCATCAGTGCTCCACTTACTGGTATACTTATCTAACAAAGAAAATCAACAAAATTTTGAAAGGAGGAATATTTATCTTAAGGACTATCTGATGGAACTTAGAACTGTGTTCAAAGCCAAGTTTAGGCAAATCCAAGAACAAATCAAAATTGGTCTTTAGTTCCTCTTTCCTCCCCCTGAGGGGCCTTCTTCCCCCTTGTGTTGTCCCTTATCCCAGTGAAAAGCCCCTATCTCAAGCCACAGGATTCTCACACCCCACCCACACCCACCATTTGCACCATCATTGCAAAGTAAATTAATTTGCACAGTACTGTTAATAATCAACCACATTTTACTTTAGTAAAGAGTATTCTCTTTTTAAACTTAGAATCTTGAAGGCACAGTATCTCAAAGGAACGAATCCTTTCTTTTGTCCTTCCTTCTTTTCTCTTTTTACTGTTTGTTTTTAACCAAGGATGAGATCAAATCAATCAAAATAGTCTACTAACTTCTGTCACATATCAAACATTTCTATTACAAACACATCAAATGTGCAAGAAAACCAGATGACTATTTTTTGCTTCTTTAGTTTAATGTAGAATAGTCCTCAACAATATCATCACTTACTTTGAAGCAATTACACTTAGGAGAATGTTCTACAAACCAATCATCAATACTTACTCCCAAATCTCCAGGATGCTGAAATCACCAGCAACTCTCTATGCCTCAAACATCAAAACACCAATGGGAATGATAGACCCATTTTCTTCCTTTCTTTCAATGTTTTGCCTAATTCTTATACCTCTTTAGCATATGATGATTTACCTATTTCCCCTAAAGTGGTCACAACACTGCCCTCCCAGGGCGTGGCTTTTTAAGTCACTGATTAAGAAGGAATCCTTGAGGAGATGGAAGATGAATGTCATAGTCATTGTTGTCTGGGTTCCTTGTACTGTTTTTATACATGACACTATACTTGAAGACCCCAAATATACCTCAGTTGTCACAGCAGAAATCGAAAGAAAAACTAGGTCATCATTTAACACTATGGCATTCTACATTGAATTTCACATCTTGGGCTCTCATGGTTGCCTTATTTAAAGCCCTTCTCTTTGCCAACACTTCTTTTGAACTCTAAGAGATGCATCCATCATGATATGAGATTGGATCTGTAGCTCGAGGTACTGGAATAATAATCAGAGGTATATATATAAACTGAAAGCCTCTGCATTTCTCCAAACCTTCCTCTGTCATAAGAATGCTAAAATAATGCTAATGCAAGAAAAGATATTCTAGTGTCATTTTAGATTTCAGACATTGCACATTTGTACCCATGATTATGTCAAAATATACACATAGGCATCATTTGAGAGAGAATTTATTATAAAAGAAAATATAAAAAAAAAACCACCAAAGCTAGCCTGACCTTGCTTTATTTATTTTTTTTAAATCAGTGCTTGAACTGGGGTTGAATAAATTTGTCCAGCTTAACATGAAATCGTGTTGGTCTGAATATAGAAAATAAAACTGGTAAGGCTATTCATGTGGAGTGAAAAGAAGAGAACATAAATGAAACATAAAACATCTCCCTTCTGGCATAAAAAAGTGCAGGATTTTTTTTAAATAAAAAGAAAAACTACTTCTAAATAATATTATGTTTTATACAAAAAATAAAGAAAGGCTCAGAAACAAGGATATTCACACTTAATGCTAGGATTAACTACCCAGGGGGAAACAGAGAAAAGTGTAAGAACGCTGTTATTTGTAGGTTTGGGGTTTTTTGTTTTTGTTTTTCGTTCTTTAGGTCTGGGGGTCAGACACATTCAGACAGGAATGCAAGAGACAAGAATTAATAAATGTTTATCCTTTCAGGTTTTCAGATCCTTGTAAAGTGTATTCACTTCTCTTATACCTAGACTTGTGTACCTAAAAAAATAAAATTACTTTTTTGAGAGATTCATCAAATCATTTATTCTAAACTAAGGAGAATTCAGTTTATTCCAATTTGGCTTCCTAGACCCAGGAGAGGAATAGGACTAAGGTAGCACTTCTGCTTAGATTGTTCTTTGCTTTTGAAACGCAGTGTTCTATTAATTCAGGGTTCTCAGTTACCTTCCACCAAAACCAAAAGAGGTAGACACAAAAAGGATTCTCCTTTGCTATTTTTTGTTACTTTTTAGATCTGTTGCTTACCATCCTTAACAGACGCTCTTTAGATCAGACTGCTAGAGGTGTGGCATAAAACTATGTGGAGTAAGGAAGCTCAGAAATAGCTAAGAAATTATTTATAAAAACTCATTAATTTCAAGAAAGGATTTCTAGTTATTTAATCCGTCACTTTTCTTTAGAGCATACTTGGTGAAACATTATGGTAAAGACAAGATACTCATAACCTCGGAGAACTCCTTTATTTCTAACTAGTCCTTTCGGGCATGAATCTGAGATTTAAGGCTCAAAGTCTATAAACTGGAAGTTTACTAAACAAAAATAGAGTTGAAACTAAAGAAAAATTCTCAGTCTAATTTTTCCCACATCAGGCCCTCTTTAAGCTCAGCTGGACTTATTCTAACTTACACAGGGGGAAAAAAAATCCAACAGGTAAAAAGATCAGATTGCAGTTTCCAAGTTTCAGCCTAGAGGGAATTTTTAGCCTTAAGTTATAAATTCCAGAAAATTGGAGTTTATAAGGGAAACAGTGACAGAACCTTAATTACAGCAAAGCAAAGGGCAATGCGGCAATAAAAAGGAACAACCCCTGAGATGAAATGCTTAATCTCTGAGTGAGATGTGGCCTAATAACTCAGGAGGAGAGTGGTGTGAAATTCAGGTCCTCACTTAGAGCTGGCTGTGGCGTGTCCTTTATGAAATTCACTGTCACCTTCAACTCCTTCCTTACAGACTAAACCGCACTTCACTCTGGACCAAGTAGAAAAGAAAGGTCATAAAGAAGCAATTTATGGCAAGTTGCTTTTGGGCAAAAGCTGTTTTCCAACATGTGTATCAGAGAATTGGAGTCACTGGAAAGGATGAAGAAGGGTCCTCAGGTCCAGTCTCCCCATCTGCTGCAGATAAAACCTAAGCCACCTGTAACAGAGTGGGAAGGTGGCCCAACGTCCACTTTTTCAACTGAAGGACAGTTCACATCCTCCCTTACAAACTCCGTGCTAGCTCTAAAGTCAAGAATTTTGTTATGTGAAACCCAGTTCGTATTTGCCCCAGTCTCCCCTTTTAGTCTGACCCCATTCTCTGTACATGAAGTGTCCTCTGTAAACATATTTAGAACACTGGGAGAAATTCATGAAACTCATCATTCGCTCTCTCTGTCAAATAATTCCAAGCCCCTTAATACTTACTAGTACAGAGAAGGGTCAGTTTCTTAATCTTTTTGTTTCAGTTTGGTTCTGTTTTCCCTTGGAATCTTCTTGGCATTTCCATGTTTCTCGTATTTCAATTCATCATTGTGACCCATGCATCTGACACAGTGTCTAGCCTATAGTTGACATCTAGTGATGGTTTTTGAGTAAAAGAATAAATGTCAGGAACTACATAGTAGATGCTCAGGTATATATTAAACAAACAAAAAAAAAACCACAATTAAACAATAAGAAGAAAAAGTCTTCTTGCATTACAAATAGCCCTTTCCTAAGCTTCAGTTTCTTTGATTTAAATCTTATGTAAAATACAATTAATTCACTGTCTTTTTTGGTTTAAATGTTATACTGAGACATACAAAACATGCATCTGTCTGGCAGCAGTATTATGACACAGAGAAGTCGCATTCTATATCCAACAAAGCAATGTTTTCAGAAAGCTTATGAATTAGCAGTGGTCACTGATTTACTCCTAGGAAAGCAAAGTAAACAGATGTGAAGCAGTGCCTTTGTAGGTAGGTAGGCACAATAAGCATCCCATTCTCACTCAAGTCAAGGTCCTAGGACTCAGTATTTGCAACAGTTTGCCCGGACTCCGAAGTCATGACTTTGAATGTTTTGTCTGGTCAGCTCCAGACACCTTTTGATACCTAATACTTATTTAAGAAATCCCTGAAAAACAGAGATATAACCCACCATATTTCAAATTCATACTGGAAGAGGAAATGATAAGAGAAAGCAGGAAGCAGAGAGGCCTCAGGGACAGCACGCTGAACTTGAACTTAGCCCAGATGGTTATTTCCCCATTTCCTTTCCCCAAATAAAGAGACTCCTAGATTTGTGTTGATTTGAAAAGGAAACTTCCTTTTGAGCCCACAGTGAACTTTATAACCAAACACCAGAACTGACCAACTCTCTCAGGCTTTCTCCAGGGGAAAAAAAAAAAAAACTGCCAGTACTCTCCTTGGAGAAAGTTGTCCTCCAGCTAGAATTTGGGGAAACAAGAAAATGTTAAGGTTACCTATAGTGTATCACTGATGGATACAACTCAGAATTGAAAGATACCATATTCCTTATCTATCTGAATCTGAGACACTGAATAATCCTGGAAGGAAAAACACCAAGAGGGTAATCCTCAGTTAGTTGACTACATGACTGCACACATCAACACGGCATTTCACCTGATTTTAGTCAGGAGCACTTGTTTTTATGTTCATTTCTCTCACATAGGATTTTACTTGGATGTACTTTTATGCAATATCTTTTAAATTTCATTTGCATACTTTTTTGGAAACCCTGAAAGAAAGGATAGTTTATTTTCAAACCCTAACCAAGCACTGACTGACACTTGGAAGGAAAGAAAGAAGAAAGGAAGGAAAGAAGGAAGCAAAGGAGAGAGGGCTAAAGGGAAAAAGGGAAGGTGGAAGGAAGGAGGGAAGGAAATAAGAAGGAGGGGAGAAAGGAAGGAAGGAAGGAAGGTAGGTTTAAAAATTTTTTTTATTTTCATAAAGAAACTATAAGTAGTCTTTTGCTTGATTCTTTTATATGGTAAATTGTATCTGACTGGAACAAATTAACAGATGTTTGAAATGTTCAAATTTCAAATGCAGATAGATGAAAAAAATCAGAGTTTCCACAATTACTATAAGCTAAAAGCCAGGGTAAAATATGCCCAACTATTACTAAGGTGATCAACTTTCCTAGTTAGATATAAAGATACACACAGACATAGAAACACACATACACACACATATACATACACATATCCATCTGTGTTGATGTATAAAACATATACATTAAACAAGGCTTGCACCCAGAATACGGGATTCATCTCTGGTGATAAAAATTCCAAAATGTGTGGGGTTTTTATATGCTTTGTACATTAAATTCAAGATTAAATATGATGGACTTATTGTGCCATATAATACTGTATTCCGAGGTAGAACATGAAATCTTTCCATTTTGATCCAAAGCGTATCAGCATTATAGCCATTGATGATAATAGAAGCTTTGTGAATGAGAACCTCAATGATTATTATATTTTTATCTTTCTTCACATAAATGTTAATGATCATTTGGGGAAAGTAGCTAAATTCACAAATAAAACTATATGAGGGTAACTATGTAGTTTAATTTAATGAAAGCAGACATAGTACTAAAAAGCCTTGCTTTAAATAAAGGTGAAGCGTTGACCGCATTACCTGACTTGATTACGTAAAGCAATGGTAGAATCCTCAGGATCAAACATGAAATCTGAGCTGGGTGTTGATAACATCACGTTAGGAAGCTTAAACTTGGATGACATTTTGCAGATCAGCCACCTGCCACTCATGCTTCCCATACCCCTGTTCAAACTTGCTTGCAAGGCTCTCACATGCATTAAGCCTCAAAATCTTGAGAAATAATCAGTGTGCCACAGGCATTAAACCTGTAAACTTCTGTTAACCTTTCCATTAAATACCAGGACCCTTACTTTGATTCTGGCAGGTGACCTGGGTAAAGATTTTAATGTCCATTAGATGCACACACATTTTTTGTGTTCCATCGCTAATGCTTGCTCACTGTTGGTAAATGCCAAACGCATCTGGGAGAAGAATTCTGAAAACAATTAGACAGCCTGAAAAGTTCCAACAATAAAACAGAACTCTTTACATTGCAAAGCCAAACAAATAGCTCGGGCAAGTGTAATTGAATAAATCCCAGGCTTCAGTGCAGATGGCTGTTTTTACTGTCTGTCTATGTCGGGATCTGCTGAAGGTTCTTTAGTTCCTGTGCATGTGTGTATGTGTGTATGTGTGCGTGTGTGTATGTAGAGGGCTTTTTTTATATGAGATTTGGCATATTGCATGTGGCAGGCTGTTGAAAAATGAATAAAGACAGGAGAAAAAAGGCAATGCACATCCCATTGGTAATGAAGGAAAGCGGGTTGCTGACTGCCCATGTGCCAGTTCTCCAGGTTTGCCCAGGGGCTCCCAAGATCATTTCTCTGCCCCCAGATTTTCATGTTGAATTATCACTCACAATCTCTAAGTGAACATGCCTCTTATTTTATTTAAGACACACTGGGCACTTGTATTTGACTTCCTGCTAGGCAATACAATATTTTATTTAGCATTTGCTGCATACACAAATGGCAAGAGATGAAAAAAATGGCCTTATAAGCATAATTTTAATTTTTTTTTTTTTGGTTTTACAAAGAGATATCTTTGCTGCAAGCTTTCAAGAGGCAGACATCAAGTGAAAAGCATTTGTTCTCTGCTGGTTTTGCCTGAGAAACTCTGACCACAGAAGTCTACAAGGATTCATCAAGAGCTTTAGGCTATGGCCTCATGGCTTTGGCCTGAGGCAGAGCTGGGGGCTAAGACCTTTTCATGTGGGGGGTAAAGAATAAAGCAGGAACTCATCACGTCTGGACTCTTACAGCTGTTCTAACTGGTACCCAGAAGCCTCTCCCTCTAAGATGTGGCTTGACTGTTCCTGTGCTGCTGTTAAAATAGAAACGAGCAGCATCATAACTTATTTGTGACCTACTTAGAAAAAATTCAGATTAGTCTACAATGGTCAAAAGGAATTTTGTTGAGAAGAACAAAAAATGCTTTCTCTTAATGTAATAGCTAGAAGGAATATAGATTGAAATAAATTAAAAAAAATGTTTTTCTTCATTTGTGAATGTCACACTTGGCTCAAGAGAGAACCTATCTTTTGCTGTGATCATCTTTTTATCATTATTATTATTTATTTTAAGTGTTTGCTCACGAGGCATGGCTTTACATAATACAGAAATCATTTTTAAAATAAAAGATCTGCATATCTAGATAATAAAGTCCTATCTCTTTTTATTTCTTTAGTTACAGTAAGAACTGCAAAAAGAATCTACAGGGCTGCTTATTTGTTAAGTGCTTCTTAACTCATCTCTGACCCAAAGGATGCTCTTGTCAGAATCCAGGCCTATCAATAATTAATGGTGTTTTTAGCTTTTGATCTCTAGCTGCAACATTTTTTTAAATATTATTATGTTTTTTAGGATCCTATTATGACTCTAACCACCTGCAAAATAGAGGGAGAGGATACCTGACAAATTTCCAGAAAATGCTGTGACCTTTGAAAGTGGTAACAGTATTCCTGGAATGTTTTTGTCTTTTTGTGTTTTTGCCCCTTTCTGACTTCCCTTGCCCCATTTCCCCAAGAGAATAGTAGCTTTAATAAAAATGGTATAAGAGAATGAAATCATTTAACACAATAACCACTCAAATATAATATTTTCAATGAAAGTATGTGCTCCATTTCAAAGCCCACATTTTTTTGTAGAGAAAAATAAATTCCTAGAAAGCAATTGCTGAGGAACAGTGTATTGCCACTGAATATACACTCAGCTGAAGATAACAGTGAGAATAGGCTAGGAAACCATCTCTTAACCACCCTGAATCTGCATCTTAAAATGCGTGTGCTATCCCATAAACTTTATTATTATTATGTTTTTGTCTCATACCGCAACTTCAGGTGCTCTGTGCCATTATATCAAGTGCTACTAGATTCATGGTAAATTAAATATATAAACTTTAAACAGTCCACTCCCCCAAAACAACCACCTCCAACAAGCAGGGAGATAAGTAAAATCAAAAAGAGTGAAGGAAGGTACAGGCACAATAGCGGCCTATTAGCTATACATCTGTACCTGAAGAATTACTCTGCCTCACATGCTACTAATATGGAGCAATTAATGTGATTAATCTTAAGATTTTAGGTCTACAGCTCTAAATACTACAGGCAGGTTTGGTTCATTTCCAGAGGCTCAAATACAATTAGGCCACTTTATCATTACCAATTCCACATTTCAGAAATAGTACACTGGGCATGCCAATCATGGAATGGGAGAGTCATTTACATGTACCACTAAAATTATCATTAACTACTATTATTGGAAGTTGTCTCTTCTCAAAATTCAAACTTTGTTATATTATTATGGGATAGGAAGTGGGGTTGGAGCTGAAGGAAAGACTGCATTTAGGATCCTCAAATCATGTCCTGTAATTTTTCCCAAAATTTAATAGTAAAAAATTCCAAAAATATAGAAAAATAGCTATCCATGTTGGTGCTTGTATCAGTTGTTTGTTCTCTATATTGCTGAATAGTATTCCCATTGTATGAATATACCAAAGTTTGTTTTTCCATCCTCTTGTTGATGACTACTGAATGGTTTCCCATTTTTTGCTATTATGAATAAAACTATAATAAACATTGTTGTACAAGACTTTTGTTGATATATGCTTTCATGTCTCTTAGATTAATATCTAGGAGTGGAGCTTCTGGGTCATAGGGTAGGTATATATTTAGCTGTACAATAAGTTGCTAGAAATTTTCCCATAATGCTGTACCATTTTAAACTCCCACCAACAAGTATGCCATGAGAGCTCTAATTACTTCTTTTTATTTTCAGCCATCCTAGTGGAGATATAACGGGATCTCATGGTGATTTTCACTTGTACTCCCCTGATGTCTAGTGACATTGAGAACTTTTTCATGTGCATACTGGTCTTTCATATAATCTTCCTTTGGGGAGGGTCTATTCAAATCCTTTACCTATTTTTAACTGGGTTGTTTGCACTTTTATTATTGAGATGTAAGAGTTCTAAATATATTCTGGATAGAAATTCTTCATCAGACATATGTTTTGCAAATGTTTTCTCCCAGTCTTTGGCTTGCCTATTTGTTTCTTTATTGATGAGCAGAAGTTTTTAATTTTGATGAAATCTAAAGATTTTGTTTATGATTATTGTTTTTTGTGCTCAGAGAGATTTGCCTATCAGAAAGATGCAGAATTTCATTTAATGTTTTCTTTTAAAAGCTTTATTATTTGAACTTTTATGCTTAGGTCAGTAATCCAAATGATTATTGTGTGTGCTGAGAGATAAGGACAGAAGTTACTCTCTCTTTCTCTCTCTCTCTCTATTCTGGAATCATTTGTTGAAAAGGTCATTTCCCCACAAATGTCTTAGCCTCTATGTTAAAAATTAATTGACCAACTGACCATATATATGTGAGTTTTTTCCTAGACTTTGCATTTTGTCCCATATATATGTATATATATAATATATATAGTATGTATGTTATATAGATATACTATATAGATATGTATTTGTATGTGTATGTATATATATATCCTTTCACTAGCATTACACTGTCTTGATTATTATAATTTTATAGATATTCTTGAAATAAGATAGGAGGACTCTCCCAACTTCATTCTTTTTAAAAATTGTTTTACTTATTATAAGTCCTTTGAGTTGAATTTCCATAAGTTTTAGGAATAGCTTTCCAATTTCTATGGGAATTTTGATTGAAATTGTTTGGAAACTATAGGTCAATTTGAAAAGAATTGATATCTTAACAATATTCAGTTTTCCAATCCATGAATATAGTTATGTCTCTATATTTATTTAGGTCTTTTTTATTTCTCTCAGCAATGATATGTTGCTTTCAGTAAAGAGGATTTGCACATGTTAAAATTATTTATAATTATTTTATGTTTTTTAGACTATGTTACTGAGAATTTTTAAAAATTTTATCTTCCAGTTGCTGCCAGGATATAAAAGTACTAATTATATTTGTATATTGAGCTTGTATCCTGTAATTTTGCAAAATTTACTTTTATTTCTAATAGTTACTTTGTAGATTCCTTGAGTTGTTCTTAAGTAAGTGACTAGTGCACTTGTAAATACATATATTTTTGCCTCTTTTCATATAAGTATGTCCCTTATTTTTTTTCTTGCCATGTCACACTGGTTAGGACTTCAGTACAGTGTTGAAATAGTAATGTTGAGGTGGACATCTTTCTTTTGTTTCTAAACAAATAGCCTATGCTATTTAGTGTAATGGTCTATAAATGTCAACTAAATCAAGATGATTGTTAATGTTCATATTATCTAGGTATTTGTTGATTTGGGGCTAATTGCTCTATCAATTGTTGAGAGAAGAGTGGTAAAGTTTCTAACAATTATTAAAGAATTGTGTATATTTCCCTTTAATTCTGTGAATTATTCTTTATTGCATTTTGAAGCCCTCTTGTTAGACCCATACATACTTATAATTATTATGCCTTCTTATGAATTGAATTTTTATCATTATAAAATAGTTTTTCTTATTTCTGGCATGATGTATTAACTTGATTAGACTAAATGACAGTCATAAGAATTCCAGTAGATTTCTAGTTGGGGATAAGGGCTACAGGGTTATTTGTTGGCTAGAATTCAAGACTAGAAAGAAGGCAGTGTACATTTTATAGCATATACACACCTTCTTCCATGTATTTAGTCAAACACTAATGTAGGTACTGCTGTAATTTTGCAGAGTATTAAAGTTCCTATTCAGTTGATTTTAAGTCAAAATGGAGAGTATCTATTTGGGGCTGGCCTGACTTAATCAGTGGGAAGCCATAAAAGTAGGGTTTATGTTTTCCCAAAGAGAGAGATTTCAAACAGCCACTAGGTTGCAGTTGTTCTCCCTTCCCCCTGTATCTTTTCTTTCCAACTGTCTATGGACAAAAAACTTCAGCCCAGGGTGGTAGGTTTGAGCTTACTCATGATCTTCCCTCCTTGACTTCCTACAGACTTTGCATTTGATTACTCTGCCTCCACAATTGAAAAAGTCAATTCCTTATAGTAAATATCAACATAAATATAAAAGTATAAATACACACACACACATGTCCTACTGGTAATACTTGTTACTTGAATTCTACTTTAGCATTTTTCAGCTTATCTATGTCACTATATTAAAAGTTAATTTCTTATAGATAACATATAGTCTCTACTTTGTATTTGGAGCACTGAGTGCATTTATATTAAATATGGATATTGATACAAGTAAATTATCTATGTATACTATTTTACCATTTATTTTATGTTTGCTCTATAGTTTTGTTGTTCCTCTGTTTATCCCTTTTGCCTTTTTAATTTCATCAAAGCATATTCTCCTTTGAAAGAATGGCTATAATAGCTATTTCAAAATTTTGTTTGCTTATTCCAACACCCAGGTAATCTATGTCGGTTTTCATTGTTTGTCTGTTCTCTTAAATATAGGTCATGTTTTCCTGTTTTTTTATATGTATAACAGTTTGGGGTTTTGAATGATATCTTGCAGAGATTTTGGATTCTCTTATATTCCTCCAAAGACTACTTAATATTTTGTTAGTTTGTTTTAGCAGCAGTTAACTTATCTGGTCTCAAAGCATAAATGTTATTTTCATTGTAGTGGGCAACAACTGAGTTATCTGTTCAGTACTTTTATTCTCAATGAGGCTGCTTGGAGTCTGTCCATGCATGCATATTTTAGGGCGTTAACCAGAAATTTGGGGTGAGTGTATAGCAGAGTATTTAGTGCTTCATCTCTCTGGTTCTTTCATTCCTAAGATTATTTCCTTCACTTTTTAGCTTATGGTAGCTCTGGACCCTGTCCTCTGGTTCATCAAGCCTATAAGACTACAGTTTTTTACCTAGCATTCTCTTTCTCTGATTGGAGCCATCCACCCAGTAGAGTGGTATAACAGGAATTATTCGGTGCTATTTCCTTCTTTTAATTGTCCACTACCCTTCAATTTCTGCCTGCATTGGTTGCTCTTCAGTACCTTAAATAATTATTTTTAGATCTTCTTTAGAGTTTAAAGTTATTCTCTGAAGGATGGTTGTTTTGATCGGAGATATTCTCTCATTATCATAAATAGAATCTCTATATATATCATCTCTGAATTTTTAATAAGCAAGCACCAAAATAGTTTGAATATATTGAAGAAAGAGTTATGCATTTTTGCCATAAATCCAGGGTAAAACTAATAGTAATATGGCTTAGTATGGTGTAACTACTCTAATATATTAATTATTAGTAGAGATTTCATGACCAAATATTAACTCTGTCAAATACTGTGTAACTCTTCTCTAAGGCTTAGTTTTGTCCGGTACTTAACTAAGCACTAACCCTGAGAAATTCTAAGCATTCTTCTGAACACTCAGCTGTATCAACTATCAACTAATCTCAATTTGCCCTTCTCTACTCTGTGTGCTGCATCAGGGTAGACTACATCAGCTGAGCTCCCTGGCCTTCTGATTTCCAGCTGGATTTAGCCAATGAGAAGCGAAACCAGAAAGTCAGATGGTGGAAAGAGATAGAGTTTGCAGAGTTTACTTTCTCAGCTACTTTCCTGCTTGGCTGCAATTTGACAGTGATGCTTTTTACTTCTCAAAGCCATCGTGTTGTTGTTTTTTTTTTTTTGTCAGTTACCTCTTATAGTCACAGCACAATCACTCATTCCAGATTATGGGCAGTCCTCCGTCTCCTGCCCCTTCAGACCAAGGTGTGATAACAATTCATGGTTAGTATTAAACTAGTGTATTTTTGTTATTCATTGTTGATTGTCCTTAATTCTGCCTATGCTTTTGTAAATTGTCCTATCTTTAAATGTTCGATATAGTCCTTCTTCAACCACTGTATTTAAGTATGTTTTGAGAGATACACTCACTTAAGACTTTTGCACATGCTGTTTCTTCCACTAAAATGCTTCCCCCAGGTCTTTATAAGGCTAGCTCCATTTTATCTTTCAAATTCCACCTAAATATCACTTCCATGGAGGTGACTACTCTCCTAAAGTGGGTTCAACTCCTCTCACACTTTACCACATTCCCACAGTTATCTATCTCAGCATTTGTTCAATTCCTTCATAACTCATCAGAATTTCTTATTTTTATTTATCTGTTTACTTGTTTATTGTCAGTCTAACAAACCATATAGTAGATTCCATGAGGGCACGGATTATATCTGTTTCATTCATCACTATATAACCAGTGAGTAGCAGAACGCTTAGCACAAATAAACCAATCAATAACTATTTATTTATTCATTCATTCATTTATTCATACATTTACTTATAATTTTAGAAGATTTCATGCTGATATGTTTCATTGAATTGTTATAGTCTTAATTAAAGTTATCACCATCAACAAAGTTGAAAGTGGAAAAAATATATGGCAATTATCTTACTTCAAGGGACAACAGATTAATGGGGAAGATGAAATGTATTATGTTATGAAGGATTTTGACAATTTTTAGATCTTAAATAATGCAGCTCTGTAAAGTTCAAAAAGTATAGTACCACAAAAATAATCCGTCTAATAAATAACTTCTAAAAAATAAGTTAAAAACATTTATATATGCTAGCAAATGATTTTTTTCCTACTTCACAATTTATTTTTCTGTATTTAGAAAGCATAATTCTTTCTACGTGATTTTTAGTGTTTAGCAAAATGCTTAGAATTCCTTAGGGAATTTAGGAAGTGACTAGGATGGCTTTTGAAGCTGCCATTATGCCCTCAAAAAGAAACCGAGACTGCATTTCTAATCTCAGGCCTTTGAAGAGTAGCTGCCCTTTCTAAGACCTCCTCTGTGGACTTTAATCATCTCTTAGTAGGTCTTTTTACGTCTAGTTTTCCTTTTTCAAATTTTATTAATTATGCATTTCACTGCTTAATCTCCTTAAAATATAATATTCTTATGATATTTTCTTGTGAAGGAATTTGTAATTATTTTCACTGCCTCTCAGATCAAATCTAATATCCCAAAGTAGTCAGCTGATATTTAAAGTCTTCAACCAACAGGTAAAATCAACTTCTTCACTACCTTATCATGTCCAAGGTCAAATAAGCCAATCATCTACCATGCACTATGAACATTTTACACATCACTGCCATTGTCCTTTTTAACATGCCATTCCATCATACTCTGCCCTACCCATCCCTGGGTAGATGTTTTCTCTCCTTTTCTGCTAAATGAATTCTTAGAATTCCTTTCAAATCATAGCTCTCATAATTTATGAAGGTTTTTTTCAATTACTCCAATCTACAATGATCTTTAAATTATTGCAATATCCTGAAATAATTATCCATAAATTTGTACCAAGTATCTATCACATGACACATAAGCTGGGACCTACATACACAAAGAGATAAAAGATTCAGTACCCAAACTCAGGGAGTTTTGTGTTCATATTACAAGATAAATAATAATGCAGAGACAAAAAGGGGCCTCATAACTTACTGCCCAACCATGTGATTGCTTAAAATCTTAGAATTGTTCTCAGGTATTTTCATATTATCTCTTTTCCCAAATTAACAAACTCTCAAAATGTTAGAAATCACATCTTTTTATGTGAGCCTTTTTAAAGTTTGTTGAATGAAATAATACCTAATACTTATTCGGTGTTCACTATGTGATGGGTACTATTCTTAATACTGTAAATATATTAACTCATTTAATCTTAGAACAATACTATGAAGAATTTATAGATAAGAAAACTGTTACCATTTGATAAGAAACTGAGGCAAAGTAAGATTATGCAAATTGCCCAGGATGGCATAGCTAATTAGTGACAGAGTTGCAATTTGGACCTATGCATTCTACCTCTGGAGGCTATGTAGTACTTTACTGCCATGTGACCCCATGTCTATAGCACACATGCCATCAAACTATACTGCTAAAATAAAGAAGGCTCTACTCTGAAAGCAGGAAATCTGCCTGGGGATGACACGAAAGCTGTTGAAATCTGAGAGAAGCAGAGCTGAACTTGAAGCTCAGAAGTTCTCCACTCCAAATCAAATATTCAAGGTTAGAATATTGAACTCTGATTGAACTCTGATTTTTGTTCAGGAAAGCAGTGTTCCCAGCTGAAAGTCAATAAGATTTCCTGGAAACAATGAGTGGCCATGAGTCATAGATCCAACCAAAGAGATGTAAGCAAAAGTATGCTGCATGTATATGTTAGGTATATTAGACTCTAAAAAACAGCATTTTCCATTTTTTTGCCTACAAAAAATAGTGATGCTGGTGACACAGGCATTTTTGCCCTTTGTCCTGCCCTTTCTATCTGTCTGGAATGCGGACATGTGCCCACTGGTGCAGCAGCCATCCTACAACCATGATGAGAAATATCACACGCTCAGCTCAATGAAATGGGAAGAAGAAAAAGACTGACTCCCTGAGTTCCCAAGTCTTCCTGTTGGGTGACAAAAATTCATCCTTTATTAGGCTAAGCCTCTGTGTTTGGTTTTCTGTTTACCTACAGCTTAATGCAATCCTAAATGATAAGACTTACTATCTGAGCTTGATTCATAGGAACAAGTTCATTCAATTTTTTGAGAAAAAATGTTAATAAGACCCTGTACTACATTCAATCACTGTATGTAGACATTTATAAAAAAAACTAATAAAACTTCCATTTGATTTTTTTCAAGAGAAATAAATGTTTTGCTAACATTATTATCAGGGTGAAATAAAACAAAAAGACAACTAAATGGAGGCTCCCACCATATCTGAGCCAGTATTTTTGATGCTCAGTACAGTTTTACTTTAGGATAGAAAGTTCACATCAGTAATAGGGTGATCCATCTTTCCTTAATCAATGAACAATTAATCTTCATTAGCATACTCAGGTCAGTTTAAATGTGCAATGAGAAGCTGGATCTTAGCAAGGAAGCCTCAAATACAATGGAAGTCATTAAAATTACATTACATCTGGCATTCTTGATGAGGCAAAGCTGGCACCAATTCCACAGCAATCATAAGCACTGAGGCTCAGGGCTGAGTCATTCAGAGAATGTGGACAAATGTGTTCCTTTAAGTATCATCACCTGCTCCAAGGCCAAAGTACAAACTGCCTGCAACTCTGAGGGCCTGAGGATGGCTCCCTTAGTGACCCTTAAACACGTCCCATTTTTGCCTCACTCACCTTTGTTTATACTTCAGGGCCTACTCACTTGTAATCTTATGAACTCTAAGGTCTCTTGCTCAACCACTCTAGCCTGTAGAGATATTCCTATTAATCCAGTTGTTTTCTGTCTGTCTCTTGGGGGCATCATTATATCATCATTAGCACTGTCATCACTGTTCTTATGGATTGAATGTTTAGTATGTACGACGCTCTCTCATTGGAAATTTATGTCCATGATTTCAACCATAAAGTTGCTAATCTTATTTCCACATTACAGATATGAAAACTCAAGTTCTGGTTACAAAACTTCCCCAAAGTCACATAATTAAAGGCAAAATCAGGTCCCTCTGCCTCCAAAATGATTCCACTAAACCATACTGCCCTTCAATCAATTATAAATTATATTTTGTCTTTTGTTGTACTTGCCTCTTGCCAGCATACCTTGCTGTCAGTCCCCTGAGGGCAATGATTATGCCATATATTTCTAGGTTTCCTTAAACCCAAACACATGTCGGACACAGTAGGGTCTGGTAAAGCATTAAAGAATTCGGAGGGTTTGACCCTAGCCCAATCGTACTAACTCTTGGTGTCTTGTATCAACTTATATGATACAAGAATTGTCTGTAGAGCCAGAAGTGATTTTTAAGACTGCATGGTTGGATTTGGTAGATAGCAAGCTCTTACAGGCTGTTTATCCCTCTAATCATAAACATAAATAGAAGAAAAGCCAGGGCAGGGCCTTGAAAAGACCAAATTGATTCATCAGATATATGTCTCTATCAGTCTTTTGAAGCAGATAGTCTTTTTTTTAAGACTTCAATTTAATTAGAATTCCTTCTTTCATTGAGATAACATCTTCAATTGATTTAATCCTTTCTTGTACATTCTGTGCATCCTGAGAGGCAGTAATGGTTTTCATTTTACATTCTGGTCTTAAAGCATGATAAACAGCTAGTGTCAGTTTTACTTCCCCTGACCAGTGCCTGCAGCAGCGGGGGTGGGGGAGGTCAGGGAGCTGGCCCCCAGTCATCTGCAATTCTCCTCATCCTCACCCTCCACTGCCTCGTCCCTTCTCTCCTGTTGTTTTGATATATCCTTTTACTCTCCAAGATTGGATGGACTGTAGTTAGAATTCTAAAATCATTGCACATTTCACAGATGTATTTTATTAAAGACATTTAGGAAATACCAAGCATCTTCTTAAAATGCAATTCAATAACTTTTTACTTTATATGCCTTTACCTGCAGCTCTGTTTTGTTTACTATGAAAAATAGCTAGCAAAGAAAGTTGGTTCCATAATTTCCCTTCCTAATTACAGTTATTATTAAAGACTATAAATAAAAAAAAAAAAACCACAATAAGACCAAGGAACAAAAATTGTATATTTTTAATATACATATATCCAACATCATATTTCATGGAGTGATACAAATCATATGATTAGATGTCAATAAATGATCCATATAAAAATCAGCTTGTCATGAATTTCTTGGAGGACTGAGTCTCTTGATTGGGTATACATTTGGCAGAGCCAAGGCCACAAAGAGCTAATGCCTGTGAATGACCCTCCAAGTTGGACTTCCATTGTATCATGTGGGTATCTAATTCCAACTAGTTTTAAATTTTTCCCATCTGAGTCTATTTCCATTGAGGAAATTGTGGGGTCTTTTCCTCTGGGTAGTCATTATGCCAGGAGGAATTTTGTTTTCTCTTTGCATAAAAATAGCCTATTTAACAGCTTCTATTTTTTATATGTTTATTTTTTAACTAATTTGCTAGAAAAGATCAGATATGGCACACAAAAATTCATCATTTTATTAATTTGTTTACTTTAAGACAAAAGAAGCAAATGCAATGATATAGTCCCACTGACCTGCATGAAAACAAATCACCAAAATCCAAATCTTGCTGCTACTTATTTCTTTACTGAGTCAAGTTACTAAATACATTTTCGAATACAACTATATATTTAATAGTTCTCTAATGTATAACATGTTAAAACTCTGTCACATAAAAAATACAAACTGAGACAAATGATACATTGTTGATAAGCTAGTTTATCTAAATAATTATTCTGTTCACTTGTATCTAAAAGAGAAAGTACAGGTTTTTGATTCAGACAATCTTAGGTCAAAATTTACAACTTGGCTGGATGCGTTGGCTCATGTCTGTAATCCTATCACTTTGGGAGGCCAAGGTGGGAGGATTGCATGAGGCCAGGAGTTCAACACCAGCCTGGGCAACATAGTGAAACCCCATCTCTACAAAAAATAAGAAAAATTAGGCAGACGTGGTGGCACGTGCCTGTAGTCCCAGGTACTCAGGAGGCTGAGACAGGAGGATCTCTTGAACCCAGAAGATGCAAGTTGCAGTGAGCTGGTATCACACCACTCCACTCCAGCCTGGGTGACAGAGCAAGACCCTGTCTCAAAAAAAAAAAAAAAAATTTTACAAGTGGTACAAATTCAAGCAAGTCATTTCATCTCTCTGAGCCTCAATTTAACTATCTGTAAATGGAGACAATGATATCAACATCAAAAAATTTTCTTGTGTGGCCAGTAAGAATAGATAACACTCTGAGAGGTGTCCAGGACAGTAAAGAACCTGAGCCAGGTACCCTACTTTCACCTCTTTATTTCTCAGTCTACTGTACCTGTACAGTAGAAATAATGATAGTTATGGGGTGAGGTGTTAATATAAGGAAAGTGCTTAAAATAATGTGGATTTCAATGAGTCTGCTCAAATATTGGTTTTATTATTATTTCATGTGAAAGTATTTAGCATGACTGCGATATAGTAGTCTTACTTCCTCTTGTGTTGTCATTAATATCTTATTTCCTCATTTAACTATTATCACCTGATGGTGGCAGCTACTAAATTTCTTTATGGGGATTTCTGGGGTTGAGGATGAGCTATGAGATTTGTCCTGAAGCTATTTTACATACTAGTTTAACCAAGATCACAAAAAAGTTATTTTCCATAGAAAACTATTGGGAAAGGCAACTGCAGAGGCTAAAGCCGCTCAACACTATAGATCCTGCAGATACTTCCTAGTAGCAGAATAATCATTGAAATAATGAATCCTCAGTTAAGTAACCCAGTATTTTCAACATATGCAGGTGAGAGTATCTGTAGAGAAATATGATCCACTGCTCAAAAGAAGACAATAAAGGGAACCTAAAACACATGAGTTCAATGGCGTTTGGTCCATTAAGTGATCCAGAGAAGTTCATTCTACCCAAGCCTAAGGCATATATTATTGATGTCAAGCTTGAAAGTATTTCAATCTACAAAAAAAATTTTATCACAATGTAAAACATAATTTACCTTTATATGAGCCTAATTAAACACTTTGAGCAGATTCCATGACCACCCACCCAGAAATACTAACACACACACACACACACACACACACACAGTTTATCTGCAATATTTAAAAAGTTGTATTTTTTCTCTCAAATTTTTGCTATTTTCCATAAAGGGTAAACCTCTCTGGGGAATCTTACTTGGCAATCATTTGCCTGTCACCTCATTTGACACATTTTACAGCAAATCATAAACTCATAGTAGGCACAGGGGGGGAAAGCTATAAAACCTGGCCTTACAGTCTAATGGGGGAAAAGACAAGTAAACAACAAGTGTTTTCAACAACAACTGAGATCAATAGGATAGGTAAAAAAATCTTGATATCTTGCATTTGAAATTGGTAAAAATCAATGTATTTATTTTATTTATAATACACACACACAGATTTTCTCCACAGCAAATGCCTGTAGTCAACCAGTACCAATGAGCTTCCCTAGTATTCCTATTTCACCCTCCCAGTACCATTTCCTACAAAAAGGAAAAAGTGATCTTTTAAGTGGTGGCTAATTCCAGATGTAGGACAAGAAATATATAGGGTGAACCTCGCACAAGCAAGAAAGCTATCAAGGATACTTAGAAATCAACTATAATGAGCCCCCTATTTTTTTTTT
>VBSM01001044.1:16000353-16032276 GCA_008086735.1 Cheirogaleus medius | reverse complement strand
GCCTCCCAGAGAGCTAGGATTACAGGCGTGAGCCACCGCGCCCGGCCAAAAATCCAATTCTTTAAAATGTGTTGAAACATTTTTTAGCCCATATATAGGGTGTATCTCTATAAACGTTCAATGTTAATTTGAAAAGAATATGTATTTGGTAGTTGTTAAATCTAATGTTCTATAAATGTCTGTTAGGTCAACTTGGTTGCTAGTGTTATTCAAATCTATATTCTCAATATTTTTTGTCTACTTTTTCTGCCAATTACTGAAAAAAGTTTGTTAAAATCTCCCACTATTATTGTGAATTTGTCTGTTTCTCCTTTACATTCTGTCAATTTTTGCCTCACATGTTTTAGAAATCTATTATATTATTTGATGCATATACATTTCTGATTGTTACTTCTTCCTGGTAAATTACACCCTTACTCATTATGAAATGCCTCTCTTTTTCTCTTGTAAACCTCCTTATTTCTGGCAATCCTTATACCTTAAAAGACTACTTAGCCTCATATTGATACAGCCACACCAGATTTCTTGTACTTACTCTTGTATTTCCCATACATTAACTTTCAATCTCTCATGCCTTTTTATTAAGGTGTATCTTTTTAAATACAGTTTAATCTTGTTTTCATCCAATCAGAAAGTCATTTTATTTTCATAGTATTATTTAGTCTATTTCTATTGATATAGTTATAATATGGTTGAGTTTATATGTACCATATTGCTATTTGTTTTCCATTTATTCCGTCTGATTTTTGTTCCTCTTTCCTTTATTTCTTTGGTGTCAACCTAGTACTTTTTTAGTATTCCATTCCATATTCTTGTTAGACTTTTCTATATACCACCTTTATATTCCTTTTCAGTACTACTAGTCCACGGATCAAAATGTATACCCTTAAGTTATCACAATGTACTTAGAATTAATATTGCATCATTTCACATATAGCATAGAAGCCTTGTAACATTGTAATTAATGTCCATGTATCCGTCCCTCATCACTAGTGTTCTTGTTGCTCATATCTTACTTTCAAGTATGTTCTAACTTTATAATAAAATGTTATTTTTGCATTAAACGCTACATACTCTTTTTTAAAATTTAAGAGAATAAAAAAAGCTAGTCTTTTATATTTACCCACCTATTTATCCTTTCTAGTTCTTTTAATTTTTTTCCTGTAGATGTGATTTTCCATTTAGTATCATTTCTTAAGGACTTTCTTCACCATGCCTTATAGTTCTAGTCAGCTGACAAAGAATTCTCTCACATTTTTTTGATCTGAAATGCCTTTAATTTACTTTTATTTTTGAAAAATATTTTCTGGATGTGGAACTCTGTATTGAGTGTTTTATTTTCTTTTGGTACATTAAAAAGGTTTTTCAATTGTCTTGTGACTTCCATGATTTCTGATAATTTGCATATTATTTCTCTATATTTAATGTTTGCTTTTATCTGACTGCTTTTAAGATACCTTTTTATTTTATTTTTTAGCATATCTGCTATGATGTGCATAGATTTTATTTGAAAATATATACATATATAGGAGCTCACTGACCTTCTTAAGACTGTAGTTTGATTATTTTCACTAATTTGTTAAATTTTCAACCATTATTTCTTTAAATATTTTTACCCTAATTTCTCTCTCCTCTCATAGAACTCCAATTACAAATTACTTAGACCACTTCATATTGTCCCATGGGTCACTGAGGCTCTGTTCATTTATTTTTCAGTCTGTTTTCACTCTATTCTTCATATTTGATGATTACAAATGATCTATCTTCAGGAACTCTCTTCAGGTTTGTTGACCATTTTTTCTATAATATCCAATCTACTCATTTCAGATATTGTCCACTTGAGTTCTAGAATTTCCATGTGGTTGTTTATTTATTTTGAGACAGGATCTCTGTTACCCAGGCTAGAGTGCAGTGGTGTCACCATAGCTCACTGCAACCTCAAACTCCTGGGCTCAAGTGATTCTCCCACCTCAGCTTCCCAAATTGCTAGGATTACAGGCATGAGTCACTGCATTTAGCTCCCATGTGGCTGTTTTTTAGAGATTACCTTTCTCTGCTCAGATTCCCCATCTATTCACTCATTTTGCCTTATTTTCATTTAAATCTTTGAACAGACTTATGATTACTTTGAAGGCAATGTCTGCTAATTCCAACATCTGGATCATATCAGTCTCTGTTCTTATTGACTAGTTTTTGTTAATTGATCATCGGTCATATTTTCCTGCTTCTTTGTATGTCTGGTAATTTTGACATACAAATTTACATTGTAGAAACCATAGAATATGTTTTCTGCTGCATTTTTTTTCAGTAAGGCAATTAAATTACTGAAAGATTCACTTAATCTTGTCAAACTTTTTGGGCTTAGTGAGGACTGCTTTGTTTCAGTTTTTTCTCTCATCCTAGGATATGGCTCTTTATCTAAGGCTTGCTCTTTACTGCTTAGGCATGGTCACTCTCATGCCTGCATTTAATGACTGAAGTGCTCAACAAGGTCCTTACACTTTGGGTAGTTCAGAAGTCCACCATCTTTCAGCCCTGCATGACCTTTGATAGCTTTGTTCACCTCTCAGTCCTAGAGCAAGCTATCTTTTCTAGACCTCAGAAAGTCTTGGCCTACCTAAACACAACCCAGCACTTGGGAAACAACTCAAAGTAATTTCCCAAGCTGACATATGGGCCCTCCCTTTACACAGATCTCCTCTCTCTGATACCTTTCCCCTTAAAATCTAGTCACTTCAACATCCCTGAATTTTGATCTCTGCTTTCTCATTAGCTAGACTGCCACTGTGCTTGAACTCTACCTCTCGCCACTGGGAAAGATTCTCTCAGCAGGAATGTAAGATAAACACAGTTTGCTGTATGTATTTCCCTTATTTCAAGGATCTCAGTTCTGTGCAGTCTCTTTTCAGATGCTTGAAAACAGTTATTTCATATATTTTTGGCCAGGTATTCTAGTTTTTAAAAGGAGGTGGTAAGTCTAATACCAGTTATTTCATCATGTCCAGAAGCAGAAATTCCCATTTTATGGTTTTAAACAGAAGAGTCCTTTAATCACATTTGCTCTTTGTGTATTTTATCCTGGCACCCTTGGATGGATATGATAAAGCAGGGAGAACTTTTAGAAGAGTGTTGCAGTCGTTCTTATGTCAGATGATGAGGACTGCAGTAGTAGGAATAGAGAGGAGACAGATTTGAGAAATAATTAGAATATTAAAGCAAGAGCTTGAAGAAAATAGAAAAGATAAATATGTAAGGTGAAACATGGTGAGATCTTAAAGGTTAAGAGCATAGCTCTTCAATCAAAATGTTTCCCAAAGCACTTTTGAGTAACCTAAGATACTTTCTTTGGTTTAATATAGCAAAATCAAACTTTCCAACAAGTGGTTTGTATAGTCAACTTGTTTGCAAGTTTGCATTATAGGGCTTTTGTTCTGAGCCAGTATCCCAGAATTCAGAATGTCAGCAAGACAATCTCAGATCCTAGAATTTGTGTTTTCTTTCAAAAAGTTGATTGAAGTTTGAGTGAATATTTAAAATAATTAATTATTATTCTAGTGTTCTATTTCAGGCTTATCTCAGGGAAATACTACTGTGAACCACCTGTGCAAAGATGGGAATAGAAATAATAGAAACAAAACAACATTCACCAAGCACTTTTATGTGCTATAACTGCGCAAAATGTTTTACTTAAATTATTTCATTTAATTTTTATAATACTTGTGAAATGGGTGCTATTATTATGTCCTTCTTAAAGAGAAAAATACCTGTGGCAGGGTAAGTACTTGGTGACCTGGAATTCAAACTGTGGTCAGTTTGACTCCTATCATAACTCCACAGCACCTTGTTTAAACACTATGTGAGAAAACAGAGGTTTGGTCAGGAGAGAACACAGACAGGGATCCAAAATGAGTTTCTTGATTCAAAAATCAGGTAATTTACTCATTAAAATGTCAGGCAGCATAAAATCTGAGCTTGGTAGCTGCAATGAGTCAACATAGACAGATCTGAGATTAAAAGCATTAGGTTTGGCACATAAACATTAGGGCAAGGAAAGCAGACATTTTCGGCCACCTATTTGGCTATTTTCTATCTTTTTCTTCCCAGCAGAGTTCTACTTTTGTACGGGTGTTCTTCCCAGCAGTCATGTGCTTGGGGAAAGGACCTTCCTCGGTTCCAAAGAATACGTTTTGAATAGTCTAAGCCGGTCATGGTCATTCCACCTTCCTTGCCAGTGAAATTAGCCATGAGTATGTGATGTAATTCTCTCCAAAGAGAAGTGAGGTGAGGGTGGAGGTACAAGGAAGCCCTTCCTCCTCGATAAAAAGTGACACATGAAGGAAGTTCCCCATTACTTTGCCTGTGATAAGATGCAGGAGGATGTGATGCCTGGAAATGTAAGAGCCATCCTAGGACCAAGAACAGATGAGCCCACATGGCAGAGCAGAAAGGATGGAAAGTTATCCTTGATAACTTCTTTGAGTCATGTAATTAATAAATCTTGCACTTACTTTTCATGCTATAATTCATTTCTTCATTATTTTATCACTATTAGCTAAATACTGGCTTAGATCAGGGGTTGACAAACATTCCCTGTAAAATGACCAGATAATAAATATTATTATCTGCTATGTCTATTTCCATTATTGCTTCTGTTTTCTCCTGCCACTCTTTTGCCTACCCTATTCCTCACATACATACTGTGGTTCTATGTTTAAACAATATTGTTCTCTGTTTTAATATCACTGGGACTAAATGCTTTTTAAAAATCCAAACAACATAATGGTTTAATTCATAATGACTGTATAGACAGACCAGAAATGATTCCCAAATGGCGACCCTCAAGTGAGCAGGAGAGAAGGGTTCTAGTCCTGATCCAGTGTAATCAGTCTGTATGGATCCCACTTGCTCTACTAGGGAGACAAGTCTGGTAGATCTGCTACTCTTAGAAACATGGTGGGCAGCCTTCACAGGTAATTTCCTGCCTGTGCTTTATTTTCCTGTCTAAAATTACAAGTGAAACTAATAACTCTCATTCATCTTATGCCATCTCTCAAAGCTATCGTATAGGATTTAACTAACAACTTATAAGTACTCTACAAACAGAAATTGACAGGACAATGTCAACTAATAATAATAATGTTAATAAACTTGTGAAACTGTGTAGGACTCATGTTGCTTCTTGCATGCTGTTGTTCTTCCCCTTCAGCTGACACATAATGCCAAATTCTTCATTCCTTCCAAGGGCTCACTCTCCACAAGGACTTGGTCACAATTCAAGGGCAGTGGGCTCTCTGCCTTCCACTGTCATGCCTTTCTGCTCTGGGTGGTCAGGCTGGACCAGGACAGGTATTTCTGCACATATTGAAGGCTTGGCCTTCATAATGTTCCTTGTCCTAGACATCTGTGCCACATCAAGTGCTGCACATGTCTTTTGAGTATTATCACAAATCACTGCCCATTACTTGAAGTCTGCTTCAGTCAGTGCTGTTCATGAATGATAGGTTATTAGCCTTGACCAAAGACCCTGCTTCTCTGAAGCAGTGGCATTTCCAAGTAACGTGACTTCATATGCTGCTTGTTCAACTCTCCTACCCTTCCAGCAAGTTATTTTGTTCTAAAATGCTTCACAACCCAAACAAAAATAAATAAAATACATTTTTGTTATTTATAACACACATTAATTAAGCCCATGTTTATGACTTGTGGGATGGAATAGTTGCTAACTTTCACTGTTTATACTGAACACCCTCTAAGATGTCTTAAAACTGGTCTTTTCCCAAGAATTTGCCTGAAAATATATAAAATGTAAATTCATGCTACCCAAGTTTAATCCATAACACTCCAGCTTCTAGGGCACCCTCAGGCTTCACTTAGGTATTTCAGTGCCAATTTTCACGCTATTCCCCAAGATGCAAAAACAAAAATTTGACACTATTCAAATATGTTAAAATGTCACCTTAAGGAAGAGAACAGTTTCCCGGCTTTCTCAGGAAAGATGGTATCTGGTATTTTTCAGTTTTCTGAGTTATGCTTTGGTTTCTGATTGGGGCATTCTGGGGAAGCCTAAACAATAGATTCTAAAACCTGGTACAGCATAGTTTCTCTGTGTGCATTTCTCATAGATTGGTCAGGGAAAGCTCTAGAAGCTCCATTGTGGGCTAAGATTGAGGTCACCTATATAAAAAAGGGGATATTTTCTTACAGACTGCACAGCTTAATTCCAGAAAGAAGATGGAAGCTCAGAGCATTCTAGTATTTATATAAGATTAAAGGAAACAAGGAGAGTAATGAATTAGATTCTAATTATTTGCTGGACCTGATGAATTGTAAAGTTTAATTTCTGTGATTCGGGATATCTTTTTTGATGTACTAAGCAAATAAAACTAAATCGTGTTCTCGATAACAAAAGCTTACAAATTGTCATGAAAACGATGCAAGCTGTTGTATTAATGTAGAAAACTGTATCACCTTTACCCTCATGTAATGCTTGACTGCCTAAATCTAAATTTCAAAAAACTAACTAAATAAAAATAATTAACAGCAATTTCAGCTACGTGCTACAAAATAAAATTTCTCGTCACTTCACAAATTTAACACATGTAAATTAGCAATGATCTTGATGTACCCAAAGGACAATGCAAAGGAACGTGTAGATATACATATCTCAAAGACTGAGTTGGACAGTTCAATGAACCATCCTACCTCAGTTTTCCTAGCAGTAAAAATCCAGGTTTTAATCATACAAAATTTCCTAGAATGGCACATACTATTTTGGAGGAATGTATGATTAAGACTTATTACGTTTGTGTTGAATTTTTAAAACTCTCTTCAAATGTTATATTCCTTCTGTAATTGATTAATCCCACCTTGCCCTCTACAATTAAAGGTGGTTATAATTCTTAGATTTAACTAGGTTTTACAAAACTAATATATGCTATGATGTAAGTAATCAACCCTGAATACAAAATCATCCTTGATATTTCTAATGAAATCCCAAATTATTTTCTAAAAAAAATTGATGTATCGACTTACAGTATTTCATTGATTAATTTAGTTATACTTTCATGTTAAAATTATCCACATTAAATATATTACTTAAATATATGACTTTATCCACTTACATTTTTATAAAATAATTTCATTCAAACTTTCAATGTGTCTCTAACATCAGCATATTGATGATCACCAGGGAGATTGAGTCACCCGACACAGTTTTCCAATGTGCTGTCTTCCTGTACATCTGTCTGAATCGTTTGGGAAACCGCCCCATTTCAATCCACATATAAGGCTGACACTCGCTGCTTTATCCAAAGCCACTATTCACATAATGTTAAAGCTGATTGTTTTTTTCTATAGATGTATACTCTTAATTTCTATAACCAAAGTGCTGTGTTTATTTAATAACATCAAACACTTGCAATTTTAAGGTCATGTTTCATGAAATTATAACTAAATCTGTGCTAAATCCCTTTGTCCTCTTTTGGAACAATCCCTTGAGGTAGTTTCAGGCTAATGTGTCTCCCACAAATAACTGTTTATGTTCACAAAAAAATAACTGAGAAAATGACACAGGAAATGGGAGACTTTGCAAGGAATTGGTTATAAGGCGGTGTTTGCGTACAAAAAAATCTCCCCCTTATCTGTGTATATATAGACAGTCACATCATCAGTTTTTCAAAACTAAGTTATAGTTCTTTAGTATATTCCATTTTTTTCTATCCCTCTTATTGGAAGGGCATAAATAACAAAGCAGAATTTTTATCAGGGACTAAATACACAGTGCATTCAGGTAAATAAAGAAAAAATACTGCATTCTGCTCTGGATTCAGCTTGTTAACAAGTGAAGAGGACGAATGAAAAACACAGGTAATCCTCAAACCTCATTTTAGCCATTAGTTTCAATGTTGTCCCCTGCTCTTTCTTTTACCGGAGTTGCTGACAAGGAGTAAAGTGGGCTGACTAGGATTTCTTGTCCTGCACACCTTGGGTAAACGTGCTAATGAACAGCAGAATGGCCACAAGGCAGCACACCCAAGTAGAGAAGAGGTGAGGGATCCAGGTAATCCTGCAGCTGAATATAAACCCCTGATACTGTAGCTTAATCTCCACTTCCATCACCTATCCACCGGCAGCAATCCTATCCTTCTACTCGTAAATACTAAATAATTAGAAAGACTTGGCATAAACAATGAAATTCAGCTATTTTCTACTCAATAATTATTTGCCTGAAAAGATTTAATTTAAAGTGAGTCCTTTAACAGAACATATAGCAAGGTGCATCTGAATTGTTTATTCATATTACCAGTTAATAGTACAAAAGAATTATCCGATAACCAAAAACATTTTGTTCCTGCTAAAATCATCTGTTGGTTTAACCAAGCTGGCACAGATTTAACATCCTACAGAGCTTGCCTTACACTCATTAGAAGGATATGCTGCATCCAAGCTGTGTTTATTAAATATACACAATGCCTGTGCTACCAGGATTTATAACAGACATCAACAGATAAAAATTAAAGACTGTAATATATCCATTCACATTACAGTGCTTCAACAAAATTCAGCATAATTGTGAAATTTATTAAGCAACGGAGAAAATATTGAAGGACTATAAAGCTTGACTTTTCTTATTTCAGAATAAACCCAAGCCCCACAAAATTCCAGTCTTTTCCCTAGTAAAGTGTTTTTAACCCCAAATTTACATTTCCTCTAACAGAGTATTCAAGCCTTCACAAACCCCTATATGCACTGAAATGTTTCTTCAATGACCATGAGGCTTGTTGAGAATATGGATAATGCCAGGACTATGTAACCCCCAAAAACAACATCATTTGGTGAGCTCATGGAAAATCAAAAGTGAAACTGATTAGAAACAGGCAAAGTATAAAAGAAACCAACCAATTTAGTTTCATTACTCAAGTGGAGTGAAATGCAAAACACAAACAATGCAAGGAGGTACCGGTCCTTTGTATTTTAGCAATTCTTAAATTTTTAATGATTCTGGGTTTTGTGGTAGCTTGGGAGAAATGTTTTAATGTAAGATTCTTCTTGACAAGAAGGCCTATAACAATGGTACTGCTTAGAATAGTCCAATTAAAATGTTCACATTTGGTAAGTTTGCATTACATAAAAAGTACACAACGGAATATGGATCATTATCCCTGTTCTACCCTGGAATCAAAATACTGAATGTTGCATGGCACCAAAACTGCCCCTCCCACCCCTGAAAAAGCCCAAAACTTCTGAATATCAGCCAACTTAATTAAGTCCATGTGGGGAGACAGGCATCCTGGGAACTTCTTACTCCTTAAGAGAAAATATGATTAATAATATATCGATTGTAATCCATATATGTCAGCCTTTCTTATTTGTACTTTTGCCCAACTATTTTTACTACGTAATTATTTATTTTTATTGTCATCCCCCCCCCTTCAGATTGTACCCTGCATAAGAGTAAGGACTATGTCAGGTTTTCCTTTTTTTAACTATTAGATGTCTGAATGCCTAGACTCTATGGTTAAAACGAGGCAGAAAACTAAGCTAGTTATTGCTGAACTAGCTCTAATGTATTTGAAACATCGCATCAGTTCCTCACATCTCTTGGCCATTAGGGAATCAGCTGGTAGGCTGACTCTGAGCCACCTCACCTGCAGTAATGACCTACGGCCCTTGCACAACTCCATTTAGTCCCTCACACTTCCTTCTGTTTACCATATACCCCTGAACTCCTAGATTCTAGACTGAACCAAGAGATTTCCAGCCTGGAAGTGGGAGCTGATGTAGAGTAGGCAATATAAAAGAGTCAGCATTTTCTCATGGGAGTCCTACAGGAGAGTCAGTTTCCAGGGATGCAGGTGTTCCCGTTTATGCCCTCCATAAATAGTCTTCGAGCATCACTTTACCACAGCCACCATTTTCCTACCAAGAACCTCCCTGTTCTTGGTAGGAACCACATCAAAAGCCATTGTGAGGTAAATCTATTTCACTCTGTCATTGCATGAGTAGCAGTTGAAATCAGGAAGAAATCTATAGAACTTTCTTCACAACACTAAAGACTTCCCTTGACATCCACGGCCGGTGAGTCTCAGGCCACCGTTCAAATCACAGAGAACCTTCCTGGAAACGCTTGGCCATTGCTGTGACTCCCACATACAGATATCCTCCAACTTAAGCAACCCACAGACTTCATGGAGCTGCCACAGATCCAGGGACAGTAAGCAAGAAAAATTATTTTGATTTGTTTGAACAGAAAATTCTACTTAAAAGGGGCTTTTCATTGTCAAACATGCTGTATTCCCCACAGTTCCTAGCAGACTGTGGGCATGAAGTAAAATCTTCAACTGTGATTTCTATTCCTTTGTATCCTCCAGAACCTGCTGCCAGGCCAGATACAACTCTGACTGGTAATAAATAGGATTGCAAGAAAGAACAAGAGTTGAAATGGAAAGCCTTTGGAAACTGCATGTAAATCTTTTCTCAATTTGGTGACTAAATTTGCATATTTTTATCAGATAGATGTGAATAATACAACAAACATACTGTAATTATGGTTTTAAAAAGTTTCTTGCATGTCATCTGAAAACTCACAGAATTCAAGGCTTATCAACATAAAGCTGTTACCTGAAAAAGAAAAATTAAATGATATGGTTAAAATCCTTTCAAAATTGTATCTTGTTTACCCTTTGAAACCCTCTCACACCTTCTTAAAAAATATTAAATAATACCTGAAGCCAGGGATTTTTTGCTCTAACTGCCACTCTCTAGGCTGCCTCCATGCTAGATGGCATGCTTTAAGGCTGATGTCACAATTGGATTTTGACTCCACTTATGGGGTCAGTCTCAGACTGGAAACTGTTTTCCCTCCGGGGAGGGAGGCTCCAACATGCCTCTTACTTTGTGCAGACTACATTGTAATCTATTTCAAGGAGCCACATCGTCTGGCAAGAGTTGAAGGAAATGTCTGCGTCTGGCTTTATTATCACCGTACCTCCGGTAGGAGTGTTACAAAAGTAGACTCCCTGAAATTTGGGTTGTGGTTATACCTGAATCACTGCCCACTGATAAAATGTCATCAGTGTTTGTTTCCTCCTTAGTTCCAACCTGGCAGGGTGTCATCTAAGAAAAGTTCGAGGAGGGGGGTGAATAACATGTTTGGAAGGAAAGTTCCTGCATAAAGCCAATTCCAGGCCCTGCAGGGACACACTGAACTGGATATCAAATGACATAGTGTGAGGAACCATGGACTTGCACTCTCTGAAGTCCTCAGCTTTCAGTCAGTTGGGATAAAGGGTGCCAAGTTAGCACACGTTAGACAAAGCAGATCGTAAGATAAAGATGGTAGTTTGGGAGGAAAAGAAATAGAATGAATATACATTCTTAGACTTAACTTTAGTGGTAAAAGAAAAGGGGGGGAACACGTTGGTTCTAATGGAATAGTGATTTTAAATTTGAGGGACACATATTTGCCAGTTTGCCAAGACATTTGAAGAAGTATCAATATATCTGCTAAAATAAAACATTCACAGATTTAAAATATGAGATTTCCTTGTTATTCATTTGACGAAATGATTTGTATCTGCCAGGGCTGTCATAACAATATACCACAGAATGGGTGGCTTAAATAAAAAATTTATTTTCCCACAGTGCATGAGACTAGAAGTTCAAGATCAAGGCATTGGCAGGTTTGGTTTCTTCTAAGGCCTCTCTCATTGGCTTAAGAATGGCCACCTCCTCACTGTGTCTTCACATGGCGTTTTCTCTGTGCTCCTGATGTCTCTCCCTCCTCTTATAAGGACATCAGTCATATTGGATTAGGGCTACACCTTAATGGCTTCATTTTAACTTAGCCACCGTTTTAAAGAGGTTATCCCCAAATACATGTGCGGTACAAGAAGTTGGACCTTCAACATGAATCTTAAGGAGCGGACACAATTTAGTCCATAAACTATTGTTTAGAATAAAGTATAAATTTTGATTTTAAACTAAGATCCTCTGCCACAGTTACCTAAGAAACTAAATGGATCAGTTTTTAATATTCATTCAACAAATATTTACTAAGCACTTATATTATTCAAAAGGTATGGCTTTGAGGCTCTATGCTAGATATAAAATGAGTAACAAATAGTCCCTATCATCCACAATAATAACCTATTTGTAGCTAAGAGACACCTACTCAAATACATGTAATTCTATAATTAGTTTATGGGCCTCTCCAGGTCATAAATGCTGCTCATATATAAGGAAGAAAGAAAAGCTTTTCCAAGTAAAAACTTCTTATTAACAAAGAAAAAAACACTCTTTTAAGAAACTTTGCCCTATTTCACCATTTTGCTGAGAGTTAGACATTCATTCATTCATGCATTCTTTTTGTTCAACATTTAGTGCATGACTGCTATTTTCCAGGCATTGGACTTCTTAACATTGGTGCCAATGTTATATGTAACAATTGGATAATATCAAACTAGTGAAAAAGATAATGTTGAAAGTCACTGATGTTTTTTTTAAGTCCTGGTAATTTTGGTGCACATGTGACAACTTTGCAATTTTTAGTGTAAATTTACATTCTGAAATTTTCTACTTTTATATTTGTAATTCATGTTACAAAGGTAAACCAGCCACACTAGTGCTTGATTCTGATTATTTTTCAAGGAAGTGTTATTAATATTTTAAAAGTAGACTTTATTTTACAGAATAGTTATAGGTTCACGCAAAATTGAGCATAAGGTACAGAGATTTCACTTATACTCCCTGCCCCACATAATTTACAAGCCTTCTTCACTATCCAATCCCCATACCAGAGTGGTATATTTGTTATAATGGATGAACCTACAATAACACATCATTATCAAACAAGTCCATGGTTTACATGAGGTTTTACTCTTGATGTTGTACAATCGTGTGCTTTGGCAATGTATCCGCCATTATAGTATCATACAAAATAATTTATGCCCTAAAAATCCTCTATCTTCTACCTATTTATTCTTCCATCTCCTTTTAACCCTTAGCAACCACTAATCTTTTTTACTGTCTCTGTAGTTTTGCCTTTTCTGTCATGTCAGGTAGTTGGAATTATACAATAGGTAGCCTTTTCTGATTGGCTTCTTTCACTTAGTAATATGAATTTATGGTCCCTCCATGTCTTTTGATGGCTTGATAGTTCATTTCATTTAGCACTGAATAATATTTCATTATCTGGCAGTACCACAGTTTATTTATCCATTCACCCAAGGACATCTTAGTTTCTTCCAAGTTTGGGCAATTATGAATAAAACTACTATAAACATGTGTATGCAAGTTTTTGTGTGGACATGTGTTCAACTCATTTGGGTAAATACCACAGAGTATGATTGCTGAATTGTATGGTAAGAGTATGTTTACTTCTGTAAAAAACTGCTAAACTGTTTTCCAAAGTGGCTATACCATTTTGTATTCCCACCAGCAAGGACTGAGGGTTCCTGTGGCTCTATATCCTCACCAGCATTTGGTGGTGTGGTTTAGATTTTGGCCATTATAATAAGTGAGTAATGGTATCTCCATGTTGCTTTAATTTGCAATTCCTTAATGATGTACAAAGTTGAGCATCTTTTCATATGTTATCAGCATATCTTCTTTGGGGAGGTATCTGTTAAGGTCTTTGGTCCATTTTTTAATCAGGTTGTTTTTTTTCTTATTGTTAAGTTTTAAGTGTTCTTTGTATATTTTGATAATAGTCCTTTGTCAAATGTGACTTTTGCAAATTGTGTTACCCAGTCTGTGGCTTTTCTTCTTAGTTTCTTTTTTCTTTTTTTATTTTGCAAAAAGCCACCTGGGATTTTATTTTATTTTATTTTTTAAATTTTTTATTTCAGAATATTATGGAGGTACAAATGTTAAGGTTATGTATATTGCCCATGCCCCCTGCCTCGAGTCAGAGCTTCAAGCGTGACCATCCCTCAGATGGTGCACATCTCACTTGTTATGTATGTATATACCCATCCCATCCTACCCCCTCCCACCTGCCCAACACCCAATAAATGTTATTCCTATATGTCCACTTAGGTGTTGATCTGTTAATACCAATTTGCTGGTGAGTACATGTGGTGCTTGTTTTTCCATTCTTGGGATACTTGACTTAGTAGAATGAGTTCCAGCTCTATCCAGGAAAACACAAGAGGTGCTGTATCACCATTGTTTCTTAGAGCTGAATAGTACTCCATGGTATACATATACCACATTTTATTAATCCACTCATGTATTGATGGGCACAGGGGTTGTTTCCACAACTTTGCAATTGTGAATTGTGCTGCTATAAACATTCGAGAGCAAGTGTCTTTTTTGTAGACTGTCATTTGTTCTTTTGGGTAGATGCCCAGTAGTGGGTTTGCTGGATCAAATGGTAGATCTACTTGTATGGGTTTAAGGTATCTCCATATTGCTTTCCACAGAGGTTGAACTAGTTTGCAGTCCCTCCAGCAGTGTAGGAGTGTTCCTATCTCTCCACATCCATGCCAACATTTATTGTTTTGGGAGTTTTTTATAAAGGCCATTCTTACTGGAGATAAGTGATATTTCATTGCAGTTTCTTGACAGTATCTTTCACAGAAAACGTTTTTAATTTTAATGAGTCCAGCTTATCAATTATTTCTTTCATGGATCATGTCTTTGGTGAGATATCTAAAAAGTCATCACCATATCCAAGGTCTTCTAGGTTTTCTACTATGTTATTTTCTAGGAGTTTTACAGTATTGTGTTTTACATTTAGACCTATGATTCATTTTGAGTTGAAGGATGTAAGGTCTATGTCTAGATTCATTTTTTTTTTTTACATGTGAAAGTCTGGTTGTTTCAGCACCATTTTTTGAAAAGTCTATCTTTTCTCCATTAAACTGCCTTCTTCTGTCAAAGAACTGTCAAAGATCAGTTGACTATATTCATGTAATCCTATTTCTGGGCTGTCTATTCTGTTCCATTGATCTATGTGTCTACTCCTTTCTCAATACCACGCTCTTTTGATTACTGTAACTTTATAGTAAATCTTGAATTCCTGGTATGTTAGTCTTCCAACTTTGTTCTTCTCTCTCTCTCTTTTTTTTTTTTACTTAATTCTACTAGAAGCTTATGAATTTTATAAATTTTTTTTTTTAAGAACCAGATTTTGGTTTTTTTAAAATTTTTCTCCATTGAGAGAATCAATAATTTCTGTTTTTAATTTATTTGATTTTTGCTCTAATTTATATTATTTCTTCTCTTCTGCTTACTTTGGGTTTAATTTGCTCTCCTGTTACTAGTGTTTTTAAGGTGAAAGTTTAGATTTTTGATTTTAGATCTTTCTTCTTTTCTAATGTATGCTTTCATCTTTAAATTTTGCTTTAAGTCCTGCTTTCACTGCATCCCATAAATTTTGATAAGCTATATTTTTATTTTCATTTAGTTAAAAATGTTTTAATTTGTCTTGAGATTTCTTCTTTGAACCATGTATGTGTAAGTGTGTTTGGGGATTTCCCAAATATCTTTCTGTCATTGTATAATTTGATTATGGTCTTAGAGCAGATATTGTTTGTTTCTATTCTTTAAAATTTGGTAATGTCTGTCTTATGGCTCAGAATGTGTTCTATCGTGGTGAATGTTGCATGTGAACTTGAGAAGAATATGATAGATAAAAGAAACTATGGTGATAAAGTGCCAGCTGGCCCAAACAACAGCAACAACAAATTCCCAAGAATAACCTATTCTTTCTATTCAAAGGACCAGAAAAGAGGGAAGACTAACAAAATAGAAAACTTTTAGACAAATATGTTATGCCAGCCACACATAGAAAAAAACTGTGGCCTCACTCTTACCCACAGTAGAAAAACCTGAGTGGAAGCCTAGTCTTCCACTCTTTCCAGTCTATCATTACCTACCAGGATGGTGTCAGAGAAGGCCAGGAGGGAGTTGGACTTTCATCCTTAATGAACAGTGATAAGGCTTCCCAATGGATATTATGAAGAGCCAGAACATCACCACTGCACCCCCCAATTTGGCAGTAAGGAAGCCCAACCTCCCCCAACCACAGCTGGGACAGTGTCACAGGAAGCCTGATGGAGAGTCAGTACTTTCGCCACCACTCAGTTGCAGCAAGGCTACCCCCCATGGTATCAGAAGAGGACTAGTGGGGAGCTAGAAATCCTACTCCCACCTAGCAATAATGAGGAGCCTCTCCCTTCCCCTACTTGGGTGTCAACAGATGCTGAGAGGGGAACTGGAAGAAGAAATAGACAGATCCACAATTATAGTTAGAAACTTCCCATTCTTTTCTCAACAACTGATAGAGCAGCTAGGCAGAAAATCAGCAAATCAGTGAGGACATAGAAGAACTCAACAACAGCATCAACCAATAGGATCTAATTGACTTTTACAGAACACTCCACCTAATAAAAGCAGAATACATATTCGTTTTAAACATATCCAAGATAGACCATATGCTGGGCCATAAAACAAACTTCAACAAATTTAAAAGAATTGAAGTCATGCAAAGTGTATTCTGCTTTCCCACCATAGCAGTTCACCAGGAGTTCCCCAGAAATATTGGAAGCAAGGCAAAAGAGGTACAAATGACCAACTCCCCCTCCCCCAACACACACACACAGCTAGGCACAGGCATTCAAGGCCTGGTAAGGTCTGAGGATGGATAGGAGAAATTAGAGAAACTCTCCTGGCATTCTGTCTTACAATGGGTGCCAGGAGTGGTCTCCAATGGCTGAAAGAGAAGTAAGAGAGATCAAAATATTTCCCCACGTTAAGAGTAGGTGTCTGGGACCTGCTAAAGAATGAAGGCAATGGAAGAGAAATGAAGAAAATACTTTAGGCACTCAAATCCAAAGTGCTCAGAAAGGGAATGTATTAAACCTGCTCTCAAATCATTTGAAGACTGTGTTGAATTAAATCTAACTAAAGCAACAATATGGCCCAAACCTAGCTCAACTGAAAATACATTGACTCAGTGCTGATGCTAGTAGTATGACAGAAGAAGGGGAAAAAATATTTGGCACAAATATTATTTACTTCAGTCTCTACATTTATGTTATGCAGAATATATAGCATGCAATCAAAAACTATGAGATATGCAAAGAAACAAGAAAATATGACTCATCATTAAACAAATTAAATGGTCAAAAGAATCAGACCCAAACATAGTCCAAATATGGGACTAATCATAGAAGTGTTTTTAAATGAATAGTCACAATAAATACATTAAAGGATCTAGGAGTGAAAGACATAGATGAGCACATGGAAAATTTCATTAGCAAGATGGAAACTATATAAAAGATCTAAGGAGAAATTCTAGAACTAAAACAGATAATAACAGAGCCCATCACAATTCTTTCCATGCCCTTATCAGCCGACTGGACACAGAGGAAGAAAACACCAGTGAACTTAAAAGCATGCCAATAGAAATTATGCAAACTGGAATGTGAAGAGAAAACAAAAGTTTGAAAAAATACAGCATCTAAAATCTGAGGAGAAATATCAAATGGTTTAACGAAAATATAATTAGAGTTCCAAATAAAGAAGAGAGTGAAGCAAAAAAATTGAAGAAATAATGATTGAGAATTTTGCAAAATTGATAAAGACATTTATCCAAAATTCCAAGAAGCTCAGTAAATCCCAAGCAAGAAAAATACAAAGAAAACCACATCTATATGCAACACAGTCAAAGTGCTGAAAGCCAAATATAATCTTGAAATCAGCCTGAGGAAAAAAATCACACTTTATACTCAAGTGAACAACCATCAGAATGAAGCATGACTATTCAGCAGAAACAATGAAGAACAGAAGAAAAAGGACTAACATTTTTAAGTTCTGAGAGAAAAAAACTGTCAACTTACATACTAAATCCAGTGCAAATATTCTTTATGAAGGAAGGAAAAAATAAAAAACTTTTCAGACAGAAAAAAGGTGAAAAAATTCATCTCTAGCTGACCTGCCTCATAAGAAATGCTACATGCTGTTCATTAGTCTGACCAGAAATACCAGAAAAGAAATTGTCTTCCAAGAAGGAACAAAGAACATCTGGGGAGAGACATATGTTTATAAAGGATTTTTCAGAAATTATTCTGATTTTATATATATGTATAATATACATATACAAACATATACATATAAAATTTAAAAATATTTAAATCCTATAAAATTATTCGTATTTATAAAATACAAAATACATTTTAAAATTGTAATATAGCTATAACTATGCCTTTATCAAATAGATACAGATGGATATTAATAGATATATGTAAAACTTTTAAAAATCTATTATTAACTGTTTAAATTCAAAATTATATCAATGTATTTGAGGTTTATAGCCTGTGTCAAAATAAAATGTATGACAACAAGAGAAAATAGGCAGACATGGTCAATAATTGGAAGTATATTGGTTTAAGAGTCTTATACTAGTTATAAAGTATTAGATTTTTTAAAGCAGACTATGAAAAGTTGAAGATGAATATTTTAATATCTAGAGCAACCACTAAAAAACAGTACCAGGAGGCATAAACTTTGAGTAGAAGAGATTAATAGAATATTAAAATATACTTGTTTTACCCCCAAAAGTAGGCAGGAAAGGAAAATAGGTAAAGAAAAAGCAGATGAGACAAAAAGAAAACAAACACCAAGATAGTAAACTTAAATCTAAAACATATCAGTAATAAAATTGAATGTAAATGAACTAATGACCCTGCTATGGGGCTCAGATTGCCACTCTGGAAGGCATGAGTCATAAACCTTAGCAGCATCCATATGGTGCTATTGATAATTCTGCAGGCACCTAGAGTACACAAAATGTGGAGGCATGGATTCCTCCACATAGATTTCAAAGGATGTCTCAGACAGCCTCAGCACCCAAGCAGAGACTTGCCACTGCAGAAAGCCCCCGCTGGAGCAATGCTTAGGGGGCCCATCTGGCAGGCCCACCCCCACCAATACCATACCTAGAGAGCCACCAGCATGAAATGTCAGCCTGGGAGATGTGCAGGTGAGAGACTCCAACTCATCAGATGGACTATGTGGGCTGTGCCCAGAAAAGCCTTGGGGGGCTTGCTGCTCAGGGCCTTGGAGGCCAGACCCCTGCCCCAGTGTGTCCAGAAGGTGAGACATAGAGTTAAAGAAGATTATTCTCAACCCTTAAGATTTAATGTTGTTTGCCCTGTTGAGTTTGGACTTACTTGGGACCTGTTACTTCTTTATTCTTGCCCATTTCTCCTTTTTGGAGTAGAAATGCCTGTTCTGTGCCTGTCCCACCATTCATAGCCTCACAGCTGGGGAAAAATTTGCCCCAGGATGGATCGTGTTTTGAGTCTCACCTATATCTATTTTAGATGATACTATTTGGACTTTAGACTTTTTATTTGATGCTGGAACAAGTTAAGACATTTCTGTTGGAATGAATGCACTTTTCCTGTGAGAAGGACATGAATTTTAGGAGTACAGGGGCAGAATGCTATAATTTGAATGCATCCACTCCAATATTGAGGTGTTGCCAATGTGATAATCTTAAGAGGTAGGGCCTGTAAGAGGTAATCAGACAATGAGGGCTCCTCTCATGAATGGGATTAATGTCCTTGTAAGAGAAGCTTAACATAATTAGGCTGGCTTGCCCTTCCATCCTCCACAATGTAAGGATGCAGCAAGAAGGCCCTCTCCAGATACTGGTGCCTGGATCTTGGACTTCCCAGCCTCCAGAACTATGAGAAATAAATGTCTGTTCTTTATAAATTACCCAGTCTCAGGTATTCTGTTATAGCAGCACAAAATGAACCAAGCAAATTAAAAAGCAAATATTGTCAGACTAGAAACAAAACATAAAAAACAAAAACAAGACCTAAATTATATGCTGTTTACCAAAACATGCTTAAAAGATTAAGATGCAGAGAGATTAAAAGTAAAAAGATGGAAAAAGCATATCATATGAACACTAAGCATAAGAAAGCTAATGTGGTATATTGATGTCAGACAAAGTTGACTTTTAAAATGAAAAGTATTAACAGATAAAGAAGATGTCATAATGATAAAAAAATCAATTCATCAAGAAGTCATAATAATCTTAAATGTGTATGAATTTAATAATAAAGTCCCCTAATATATGAATCAGAAATTTACAGAAATAAATGAAGAAATGGACAAGTCCACAGTTGGGGATATAACATCCTTCTCTCAGTAACTGATAGAACAAGTAAAAAAAAAATTAGTAAGAATATAGAATATTGAACAACAATATCAACAACATGGCCTAATATACTTTTATAGAACACTATACACAACAACAGCAAAATACACATTCTCTCCATGTGTAAATGGGACATTCACCAAGATAGATTATAAGCTGAGCCATTAAGCAAGTCTTAGTAAATTGCAATGGATCAAAATGACAGAGTATGTTCTATGATCAGAGGAGTATTAAGTTAGACTTCAATAACAATAAGATATCTAGAAAATCTCCAAATATTTCAAATGAAACAACAGACTTCTAAATAACCTAAGGGTCAAGGAAGAACTCTCAAAGGAAATGAGAAGCCCATTAAGACTCAACAGCCTTTACATCTTAGTGGGAATGAGATTATCAGATCATTTCGGAGAGCAGGTTTTAATTAGTGGAACATAAAAGAGGACTTGGAGGCGCTGTGCCTAAGAGAAAAAGCACTAAACATAGAATAAGAGGATCTGATGCTGTTACTTACTGGTTGTGGTACTTTTATAAAACCTCCTAGAGAATGCATTTCTCCATCTGAAAATCGGAATAACAGCACTTGGAACCTCACATCTTTGTGAAGTTTAAATTCAATGCCTACAAAAGCATCTTCTAAGCATAGGGCTTGGCCCATCCTAGTAGATGCTCAACAAACACCAGTTGGATGGTAAAAGTAGCTTGAAGCTATCAAAAACAAGCTTTATAATTTTGCCTAGAGTTCAATCAAGCAGGGAAGAGAAAGAAATATATTAGTTACATGTGAAGATTTTAAGTCATATCTAGGGAATTCCTTAAGGATAACTCAAAGGGAAAAAAATTGTAAATAAATTTTTGGAGGTAGCTAGGAGTTGAGAAAAGAGAATGTGTGTTCATATTCTTTCATGCTCTCTCTTAACTGAACCAATGCATTGCAGCTCCTTAAACAAATACTATTTCCACTTCATTGCTATTTACAGCCATAGCCTAAAGCAAAAAGATCAGACTCAGCGTCTGATTAAACTAAGTTTTATAAAGAATGACAAAATAATTGGTAAAAACATTTCAGCTTGGGTATGTAAAATAGAAAAAACAAAGTAGCAAACGTTCAAAGCACAATGGGTTTGGGGGAACAACACTGTCTTCTCTTTGGCATTTCTCTAGGATTCATATCTTGGCTGGGTGACAAAAAGCTGTCCATCAGCGGCAAGCCTGAGCCTATCAGCCTTACAAATCAGAGTTAATAAAAGTCAATCAGTGATGGTTTAACTTGCTTGCTACTGCCTGAAGCAGGATTCAGCCCTAGTGTCTGTCATCCACTTAGGAAACACTTTCTATGGCTACCCATAAATTCTAAAAATTTACTCATCTACATATCTATAGCTAGGAAAAAGTTATTTCTATAAATATATACACCAGGCCAACACAGATGCATATGAACCCCCTCCAGGTAAATGCACAGATATAAACTTAACCCTCTATAGTTATAGATGCATAGAAAGATGCAGTTTTCTTAAACCAATTTTTAAAAATCAGACTCTAGTTTTGCCCTATACATATATGTCCTTCAGAATAAATGCCACCTATGTCAACATGTACATTGGGTGTGATGTTTTCAATAAATTAAATATGTGTTGATGTATTCCTTGCCCAAATCCTGATAATTTCTACCAAGATTATGATATTGGATTAAAATTCACAAACTAATAGAGTTGTTGGTTGATACTTTCAGATCCAAGTCTTTGACTATCTACATAGGCAGCAACAGAACTTTTTGCCTCAACCAGGAGCTCTCTACAGCCAAACACATTTGTACCCAGTGCTGAGAAAGGCCAGTTAGGAGAAAGTCAGGAGAGCATAAGAATCTGGGAGAGGCTGCTGGGACAAATATTAATCAGAGAAAAGTTCTCTTCTAATCACAAATCCTTCAGTTTCAGAGACATACTTAAAATCCAAAGGTCATGTCAAACAGAATCAAGGCAGGAAACAACATTTGTTCATTCATTCATTCAACAAACGTTTGCTGAATGATAACCATCTGCCTTTTATGTCTGTGCTTTTAACAGCAATATTATGGGTCTATAGCCATACCATCCTGAATGCACTCAATTTTCTGATCTTGGAAGCTAAGCAGGGTCAGGCCTGGTTAGTATTTGGATGAGAGAAATATCATGTGAGCCACATATGTAATTTTTAATTAAATCAAATTAAATACCAAATAAATACATGTGAAATATATATTAAATTTAAATATTATATGAGCCACATTTTAAAAAGTAAAGAGAAATAGAAGCAATTAGTTTTTATGTTATAGTTTATTTAACCCAATATATCCAAGTATTATTTCAATGTGTAATCAAAATAAATGTTTACAAAAGAGATATTTTACATCACAATTCAGAACAGCCACATTTCAAATGCTCATAGCCACTTGTGGTTCGTGGCTACCATATTTAACAGTGTGGTTCTAGATGCTAAGGGTACAGCAGTGAACAAAATAAATTACCCCCCCCCCTTGTGGAGATTAATCCTCATGGGGAAGATAGATGGTAAACAAATCTAAGACACCAGGTTGTTGACATGGTCTTAAAGGCCATATATGATCTGGCCCCAGCTACCTCTCCAAACCCACTATCATGACCATCATCATCTTCCCTTGCTCCCTGCACTCACTGGGCTCTAGCCACACTGCCCATCCTGCCTTTTCCTGAATGAGCCTGCCAAGCAGTGGAAATACCTCCGGGTATTTCCATCTACCTGGAACATTCTTCCCCAAGACAAAAATCACTTTAAAAGGTACGTAATCATAATAAATAGCTACAGAGTGCTTACTATGCTCAGTACATACATTTTTCTCAATTAAACTCCACAACAAAATAATGAGCTAGGTACTATTAATATGTATATTTTATAGATAAGAAAACTGCACTTTACACAAATTCTGGCATATTTAATTTATCTAACCAATCCATTGTTTGATTTTTTTTTTCATGTTAAAACTTTTATACTCAATTACTGTTGTCTTAGGATTGAGGTACAACAGCTGGATTGAAAACTAGGGACACTTTGAGGCTTTAGGAATAGATTGTTAAATTATTCTCTAATAAAGTTATACCAATAAAAGACCCACCCAGAAGTGTTAGCAACAGAGCGTATTTCCAGTGCATTTTCATTATTTTTAATTATTTTTATTATTTTTAATCTTTAGTGGTTTGATATGAGAAAGATGGCATTTCAATAATGTTTTAAATTTTTTCATTTATTTAATTCTGTGTGAGGACATTTTCCACATTTGTTGGGAAATTTTACTTATCCCTTTTGAATATCCTTGTGTCTCCTGTTATTTTGTTCATTTACATATTCACCTTTTTCTCATTATTAACAAGAGCAATGCTAGACCAGGGATATTAGCTCTTTGTGTATTTTTTATGTTGCAGATATCATTTCTTAGTTTATTCTTTGCCTTTTAATTCTGTTTTTGTTTTAAATCTGTCCTGCTTTTTTCTTTCTGATTGCTACTTTTGTTGGCATGACTTAAAATCTTTCCCCCAATATTTTAGAATTACCTGTTCACCTTGTTCTGTCCAGCTGTGCTGACTGAGAATCCTGGGGGCAATTGTGAGGCAATTGTCTTCCCAGATTGGAGACACTGTCCATTCCCAGTATGTTGCTTATCTGCTTATACTCCTATTCCCCCCTTCCTTCAACCCTGCCTTCTTACCTACCTGCAAAGCCCATGGAACCTCTGTGCCAGGGCAACTCCATCCTGTGACACTTTAGGATCTAGCTTCCCTCACCTTCCAGCAGAATGTTAGTTAGTCTCCAGCGTTCACCTTAGGTCACTGCACACTTGCTAAATATCTGACAGTTCAGGAAGTAATAGAGATAGAGACAGGCTTCATGTAAATTCTGGTTCTTCTGTTAACTACCTGAATCCTTACACGTAAGCTCTCTGTACCCACCATTTCTTATAAGATGAAAGGTTGGCACAGTGACCCTCAGCTGTATCCAAAGTCTAACATTTCTTATTGACTGCTATGGTACGTCTTCCTTTTCATCTGGCTTTGCAAGAAACATATGCCAAAGTACAACAACAACAAAAAAGATAATCTAATAAAATGACCCACACTATGAGAGTTTCTGGCATAAATAAGTCCGAATGAGACCTAATGGTCTAACTTTCTACTTTGTAAGTTCATTTGTTGTATGAGAATGCTAGGAAAATCAGCTTCCCAACAGGGCAAAAAATAGTTATCTATGAGGAAAAATAATGAAGGCTTGAAATTTCTATACATGGTGATCAATTCAAACAGGAAATTACTTCTAATTCAGAAATATCACAAGTAATAGAGAGTTGACTTTTTGCCTGAATTAGAAATAACAAAATTTACTGGGCTTGGAATCATCAGTCAAATATTAAGCTTCTCTTTCATATTCTCCCCTGTGAATAATGAACTGCTTCACTGGACTTGAACTTATTTTGGACGTGAATTTATTGGACCATTTTCCTAGGGTAAAATTCCAGGCCAGAATTTCATGTTAGTAACAGAATACAAAAGTTGGCCTTCTTTGTCTTGTGTAGAAACTGCCACCTCTTCTAAAATACAGAACAGATTTTCCAGTTCGTTTTGCAGAAATGGCTTTCATGGGATTTGACAACACAAGAGTCATTCATTAATCTAATTGTCTTCTGCCATGAAATTATGCTTAATGTTAGTAACGTGGAGACAGTAATATTATAAAATATGAACTGCTAAAAAGTAGCCTGGAATACCCTGGCAATTTCCAACGACTTGATAGATTAATGCCCAATTTTGGTAAATCTTAGATATAGATTGATGTAGTCATTTAACAGCAAATGTAATTAGTTTTAAACTTTATTTACCATTAAATTCTCCCTGAGTCCCCTAAATATAATAATAGGTAGGGATGAGATATTATCATCAGAAATGACCATCTTTGGAATAAAGAGAGTTCATCTTATTGGAATATTTATCAGAATTCAATCCTAACTAATATTTTTTCCATATTGTCTGCCTAATATTATCTTGGTATAGAAAACCAGAAAATAACTAAAAAGAAATCTAACTACAGTATAAAATGTAAGATAATTTGCCCACACACATATACATGCATACGTACATTTTAACTTACTCTTTTTGTGGAAATAGCAGTTATCAAAGAGAATCTAAAATCATATTTTCTCAACTTATATATCCCCTGTGGAGAAAAATACACATCATCCTAATCTTACTAAATAATTTGGATAAAGTTTAGGTGAACCACTTTAGGTAAAACACTTAGAAAATTTGGGACCTAAACATTTAGAAAAATTGAGCAGTTTAGACATCATTTATCTTAGCCTATAAAAATTTAAAGTCTGTGTCTTTTAGGTGTCAAACATCTGTGTCAAACATTTCCAACAAAGGTTTCAGCCCACAAAATGCAAAAACTTCCATAATTAATACTAGTGGGTTTTTCCCCCAAATCTTTCACTTTTCCAAAAGTGACCCAATGGAATATCTTGATGCCAGTTATACTAAGAACTAGTCTCAAATCAAAGAAAGAGCAATTTTTGTTTCTGTGGGGGAGGAATGGGGAGAGAGTATTTGACCAGTGTTCATCCCCTCCCTAGATTTTCCCAGTGGGCAAGGGCTCTGTGCATCTCACAGGGTGGTTCTGCTGGCAGCATTCTTCTGGGTCCTTCAGCCCCTTAACATTCCCCCTAGTCAGAATCAAACCACAAAGTCCAAGAGTATTAGCTAAAAAGGCTTTTGTAGGACAGGATTTTTCATTATATTCTCTCCTTCTCTGAAAGTTATTTTTCTTATAAATTGATTTACTAGGGAAAAGGACACCTGGCTATTCCATGTTGTGTGACTCAGGGCGTCCAAAATCACTGTACCTCAGTTTATCTTTCAAATCTTGCCCTCACCTCATCTTAAATGAAAGCTACAAATAATATGTCTTGCAAAGGTCCTCAAAAATCAAGCAAAGCTTAAATATAATAAAGTCCATCTGGTGGAGTGTTATTCCCTGGAGGCAGTAATGAATGAGGTTCTGGAGTCCCATTTGGATGCACAGTACTCTAAAGGAAGAAGCAACCTCACTCTGCAGAACCTCCAGAAAACTTTTTTAAAAACCTATAAAATAGCCTATGTGTGTGTGTAGTTATAAAAGTGTATAGCAAAAGTAAAACGTAAAAAAAAAAGTGATATACATAAATTCGTGATTATAGTCATTTCCTTTGAGGAAAGAGAGAATGGAAAAAGATATAGAAGGCATCCATAGTAGTCCCCAACTTTATCTATAAGATTTATTTCTTGAAAACACATACACACACACACACACATCTAAAATGCAATGTTAAGATTTGATAAAGTTGTGTTATGGGTCCATGGATTTTTATTATATTATTCTCTATACTTGTCTGCATGTTTGAAATATTTCATGATAAAATATATATTTTTAAATCACCCAAGCACAAGAATATTTCTCAGAGGAATCACCAAAGCAAGGAAAAATAAAACATCCCTCTCAGCTTCTTTTCCCCATAAGAAGCCATGAATTATGGAGCCAAGAATGCCTTGTATTTGTAAGAGAGAGCCTTCTAAAGGATGCCTCACATTTATAAGTGAATATTCTTGTAAAGATCACTGCTTATTCATCCTAAATTCCAGACAAGGATATCCTACATTGGATTTGGTACAAGCTTATGATCCCAAAAGTATTAAGGTTAGCTCTGCTTAACGTTTTATTTCTTAAGCAGAACACTTCAGGAATTCAGAGAGGATCACCCAGCTAGATCAGGGTGTTGCTCTGCCCTGGGAGCACTGGGGAGATAAGATAACTGTGGAAATAAATGATGGAGTGGACAGAGCCCTCAGTTTTGCTGTGTCATTTATCACACTTGTAAGACTACAGCAATCAGAACGTATGTGTGTATTTTTCCCTTAAAACATCTTTTGAGTGGTAGTTGTGTGAAACAATGATCTGTTGAATTTAATTCACAGATCAAAGAGGGAGGAAATTAACCAACACAGTAAATTGATTATTTCATGGGTGACATAACCAAGGCAATGATTTATCTTAATAAAGGGCAACTTCCCTCTAGTCCTTAACTGAATTCCAGCCAATGCAATAATACTCGGCTGTTAATGACTTTGATGTTGATGTGGAAAAGTGAATGACTGCATAATCACTGAAATGGGACCTCATCACAGTTGGAAACGTTTAAGCCAAATCATTTTGGACTGTGAAAAGAGCCCTGAGTGGTGGATATTGGCTGGGTACCAGATCTTCAGTCTTAACTAAACAGGGCCTGAAAACTTTATCATATTGCACTGCTCTGGCTGGACCGTAACTCTGACAGCTCACAGAGACTGGAGTTTAATGTATATGTCTGTGGCCTCACGGAGGAGAAAAAGAATTCCAGGGCTTACAGCACCGATAATAAATACATGTCTATCAGCATTCAGCTGAAAGTGTAATTAGTTAAATCCGTCTTTGGGAGAGGGAATAGAAGAAAGAAAACAGAAGTCAACTTTAAAAAAAAAAAATTGAACCAAAAGCTTATTTTTATACACCACGTTACTAAATATGGCTTAAGAGCTTGCAAGACAGCGTTAGTCATAGATGGCAGCCTCCACCTCCTCCCCTCCTCCACTCCCCATCTCTAAATAATAAAATGAACTAAAATTAGAGCTGCTTTCAAGTGTGTTTGCTTGATTATTATTATTTGAGTTACAGCTGAGAAGTCTGTTGAGGAGAGGGAGCACCCTTGGGAACATAAGTGACTCCCTAAGGCCCACATTTTTGACTTCCAAATGGGGGGAAAGGAAAGCAGCTTTGGTCTCAGCCCAATCACCATCAGCCAACCCAATAGATTTCCTCTTGTGCTAATCAGATCCTGGATAACATCAGCTTCCTAGAGTTAAATTATTACATCCACGTATTATGATGCTAGTCTTTAATAAGTCTCTCAAACACACCCCCATCCCCTGGTCTCCACCCCATGCACCCTGTTGCCACCTCACACTGTCCCCAGATGCTCCCAAGCAGAAGTTCCAGAGAATTGTCAAAGTGAGCCTAGACGGAGCTTTGCAACCACAGCTTGGCAGTTCAGACTTACAAGAAACACAGCCGTAGGTGCAGCTGGAGGGGTGGTAGGCACTTGACTGTTTAAACACCACAGAGCCCCCGGGCTCAAGAAATGCAAGATGCCTGATTCTGATCATTTAAAAAAAGATCTTTGTTCAGGGGCAAGGATTGTTAAACTGCTCATCCAGGCCTGCAGCTGGGGTTGACTCAGAGCGAAAAGCTGGAAAATGCCCATGTGGCAAGATTAGAAACTCATTTGTGTGGTTTGTGTAGTCTTGCCGGGAGCCTCTTTTTTTTTTCTCTCCCCTCTCTCTTTTAACCCAAGCCTTGATCAGTTTATTACTTTAAATGCACACTTTTCCTGTTGGATACCTGGCATGGCTGCAGCCAGGCAGCTTGTCCCCAGTGCATGAATGACCCTTGGAGATTTTAGTCCTGGTCAGCAATCTACGTAGGCGAGATCATCTGCAAAACTTTCAAATAGTCTATATCTTTTTCTTTTTCTTTTTCTTTTTTTTATTTTTGCTCTCCCCAAACTGTCCTCCTCCATGTGCAAGAAATTCTTTTGTTTTATTCCCTCTCCTCAAATTCATCCTGAATCCAAGTGCTTTTAATTTTTAGCTGCATTTTGCAAGCCTGGACTTTCAGGAATATATGTTATGAAAGCACCGAAAGAAAAGACTTTCTTGTCATCAAAACCATAATAATTATGTGTCAAAGATAATTACTGCTTGGTGTGTAATACATCTAATACCAAGTGACAGAGAAAGTAGTCTACCGGCAGACAAGAGTAACTGCCGGCTAGCTGAAATCTGATATAAAATTAACCACCAGGCTCAAGCTTTCTGCCCACTGGAATTTCACCAGATAAAGGCCAATTCCACCCCACAAAATAATTCTTAGCAATGGTTCATTTATTTGTGTTTGTTGTAGGAAAACTTCTAAGAAATGATTATATTTGTATATGTACAAAAATGAGTTATATCTCTTATAAAGATATAAGACTGTATCCCAAGTGCCTGAGTTGCAGGCAGCATGGGGGAGATTATTTGAGGAGTAGAATTCTTTATAAAACAGCTCAAAACACAACTAAAGTCTGGGCACTAAGAATGATAAGCTTTCATAGATATGCTAGTAGTTTTGTTCCATAATACCTGGATTTAGAATCTAAGTTTTATTTGGGAAACCAAAGCCTTAAGTGGACAGCATTTACAGATGTGAAGATGGAACACAGCATTGTTAGAACAAAGATAGGTTAAGAGAAACCGGGGGATACTATCAAAGTGAAATGTGATATTTTTTGAAAATTGGGCTGAATTGGGCTGAGGGAGAACTATTAAAACTGTCAAGCCCAAGAGTTCTGATCAAATGTTCCTTCTGGGCAACTTTATAGCTAAGGATAAAGTCCAGCTTCCTTTGGCTCAGTGGTTCCCCTGCTCCATTTCACCATGAGCAAAATCAGCTATGCCAGGGAAAAGCTGGCTTGAGCCCTGCATAGGCAAAATACCGGTTACCAGCAGGCAGGGCTGTGCACAGGTTATGCATTATTCGGTGTAGATCTGAATCTCACCTACCTCATCAGCAGAAAAAACTGTCTCCACAATAGCAGAAGGAGAGGGGCTAGAAATTTAGAAAAAGGACAGTTGTTGCAAGCTGTTCCCTAATTAGCTGAAATCACTAACAGGCTTGCAGACACTCAAATCAGTCTGCTGATTCTTATGCAATGAATGGACTTGGGGCCACTTGGTAGACAGAGACATAAATGCAGACATTTTCAGAGGACTTTAGTGACCCTCTAAGATTCTTCTGCATCAAGATTAACCTAAATTCAGCAAAGCCTTCTCTCTGCAGCCTTAAAAATGAATCCTATCAGTATTTATTGAGTTCATACTCATCTCCAGCAAAAACTTAATTGCAATAGATCGTTTTGATTCAGTGCTAAACTGCTCCTATACCATTTAGCTGTTCTGCAGCAAGTATACAGGAATTCCTTTTTAATTTGGGGGGTTATATTCTTGAAAAGTACTGAGATTAGAAAAACTACATTTGGCAAGGCTAAAAATCAGAAAATAATTAAAATGGTATTAAGTACATATATCTAATAATAATGAATAACATTTCTAGAAGGCATCTGAATTCAGGGACTAGATTAATTAGCATTAAAAATCTTCTCCAGTTGGTAACCATTTATTTGTTTAAGAAGTATTGCTTCATCACTATGCCTAGCTGAGGCACAGTTTCCGGCAAATTTTATGCAACACACACTGTACCAACTCAAGAAAATTTTTTTAGCTATTTCTCACTGGATAGAAATTCAATGTCCTTTGCACTTAGGTCCTCATTTTTGTTTTTGCTATCTCTGTGAAATCCTCGTGTAAGTGTCTATCCTTTCCCAAGCATCAGCCTGCTTAAGGGCACATGTTACTGGTGATCCCGCTCCTCGATTAGAGCATAAATAATTTCCCTCTGTGCCATTCTATAGACCCTAACACATGACCTGCTGCGGGGGTGGAAGGAGAAAGATGAACTGATTTGAATTGCACATCAGGAAAAAGATCGTTTTCTAAACATTTGGCATGTGAATATAAAACTGTGCTGATCTCAAATCTAAAGCTGGTGAGGGAATACAAATTTACCTCCCCTCTTCACCTCTAAGATTCTGAGATAGAAACTAATGATGTCTTCTAATTTAGCTGTTAGCAGGAACAGTTGAAGATGGTAAAAATGAAATGCTGAGACATAAAAAGAATGATACAAAGTGTTCTCAGAAAAAAATGAAAACTATATTATGACTTCCATGTTAATACGTTTAAGAATTTCTTCACAAAATATGAAAAAGTATATTCCATTATGGTTTTATCAATACAAACTACTATTTTGAGCTCACATTTCTTTTCCAAAGAATATTTATGAAATGGTTTAGATTGTTTTAAATATCTCAGCAAAAGATATTATTATTTCTAAGCAAAGAAAGAGTCTTTTGAATATATATGTGCATATATATGAAAAATATATTAATAAATTATGGATAGTTAAACATCAGATAGTCCAACTGTATTTGTAGTAAGCCATATTTTGGCAGAACTTAAAAGGGAAGGTAATGGCAAAAATAAACTATATAATACAGAAACACAAACACACACAAATAAACACAGAAAAAAATGACATTAACCAAAATAAATTACTGACTTTTTGATCACGTGGATTATTGAAACTCTTAACAAATAAAAAATAACCACAAAGATACCTCCTTAATTGTGTTGTACAAGGTATCCATATACAGTCAGTAAAATGAAGCTTCTCTAAGCAACATCAGTGTGATACACAAAGGGTAAATTTCTATCTGGTCAAAATAACATTTAAAAATTTGTCTCAGACATACATTTTTATATAGTCTGGAATCCAGTATACCAAGTTATTAGATGTCAGTTCTCAATTTGCCAAGCTTATGGTATCATCTCTGTTGGAAGGCTGTGCACACTTTAGTGTTCCAGCATTCTCCCAACTACATTGAGTGTCAGTCCCCCGACAGGCTTTAGTGATTCATCATTCCTGGCATCCACTTCCTTGAGACATCTGATTGGATTGAAATGATGTAAAGAGAAAGAGAAAATATACAAACCAGAGAAATCCACAAAAAAAAAAAA
>VBSM01001044.1:15983337-16000343 GCA_008086735.1 Cheirogaleus medius | reverse complement strand
AAAAAAAAAAAAAAAACTGGGTTTCTCTTGTTCTTGATGTTACTAAAGAATTTTCAAATGAAACATATTCATCTTCAGCCACACACAAAAATAAATAACCTTGGAAAATTGTGAAAGAAAAGAAAAGACCTGGCAAACAACATAAAAATAACAAATGGTTAAGATGCGTGTTTTTACGAATCAGTGTCACAACACAATGCAATATCATGGCTAGCATGTTTTGTGAAACTATGCCTGTCAATACATCATTCAATAAAGAGCAGCAGGTTTTTAGCTAATGTCTTTGTTTTCTTTCCAAAAAGAAGCAACAACAATGGTTCCTGGAAGAGAAGTGAGAAAGTGACCAAGGCTAGTGGGGATTGGTTTATCCAGTGCAATGAATGTCTGGGAAATATTTCTGGGTGCCTCTGAAGTGTGACCTGTGCCACTCATTACTCAAGCATTCTTTTAACGCTTTTCCTCTGTGGTATATACTTTCAACTGTCTGGTTTACCTGTATTTAAATATCCTAGGTTCCTTTAATTATTTTTCTAGGGATAAGGGCTCCATTGATTTCCATCTAACAGCAACTGATGTTAGTTCTGCTCTCCAGCTCATGAAATATAAAAACTTCCGAAGAGTCAAAAGGAACTTTAAGTGTTAACAAAATCCTCTCAGTTTTTGGCAGGGAAGGCTAGCACGGAGTACCTACTCAAATGCTCTATTTTTACTACCACCCTTCACTCGGAAATGCTTTTTCTTTTAAAGTGATGTTAAATATCATCTAACCAGACAGAGACAGGAGCATTGATCTGCTTAGCCTTGCAATGAGCTGAATGTGATTCATTCATTCTCACGCCCAAAGCCTGGGCCAAATGAGTGAATGGCTCTGACAGGGAAAAGTGGGAGCTTCCCTGATTAATAGCTAAGATGCAGAGAATTTGAAAAAGAAATTAGAAGAATGCATTATCTGGAGACATTTCCTGCCACCAAACCACTCCCACTTAGGCTGATGACTGAGAAATCCCAGAAGGTGTTCTCCCCTGAATGTGGCCTACATCAATGGCACATTTCTGAATTGTCAGGCTGAAAGCCCATCAATAGTCATAAAGAGAAGGATGTGTCCTCATTGGGGGTGTGTTGATGGATCTGATCCAGAACATGAGAGGTGATTCCTGGGTTACTTGCATGTTGGACATATTTGGGTCTGGTGACGATGCTTCTGATTCTAAATCAAAACCATTCTCCCCGCTTCATTCAGTACATTACATAATATGAGCAGGGCTGTCTAGATGCATAATTATCACTGCTCATGAGAAACAGGCCCAAAAGAATTCTCTGACCTTGTGCTGATAAATTGTGCTGAAGGAACGAGGGGCTCAGAACTGCCAGTCTCAGTTACAGACTCTGAAAAATTAAGTTGGACTGAAGGAAAATCAAGCTTCTGCATGGCACATTTCTCAGTAGACTGATACTCTAATCTATTGAAGTCTGTTCCCCAAGACCCCGGTTCAAGCCCTACCTCTGCTCATCAGTCAGCACATCATTCCTGGCACTAAACAACATGCTTGTAATTTCCATCCTGACTGGAATTAGCTCCTGAGAGGAGTGGGGAGGAGGAGACGAGGGGGAAGGAAGTTAGAAAGAAATGGTTGAAAAAGTACTTTTCCTAAATCAGAAACATCTGCTAGAGTTATAAATGGTTTTAAATAGAAATCAGAGACAAGGGGGTCTGCATAGAAGTAGAAAAGAAGGAAGCCACCCCTCACTGAAAGTTCCCAGGTAACTGAAACAAACAATATCATCATATATTAGAGCAAACTTTTGAACCTGCTTGGTGGCTGACACTTGGCATTTTGTGTTTGGCTCCTATTACAAAGAACCATGTAGTACTAAGGACCTCTGTGTGTCCTTCTAAATGCCTGAAATGCTGGGGCGTGACTTGGCAACTTTACACATACTTGTCGTCATCCATTAATCTCACCATAGACCCTTCTTACTATAATTCCGCAGGGAGCTTTTCTAGAAGACACAAGGAATGAGAAGGATGCTCCTCTCCCTCAGCCCTGATAAAATCCTCACTCTAACTTAGATCTTCCTAAAGATACAAAAAATGTGGAATGCAACCAAGTATTACTAATATAAAAGGAATGCCAGCTTTTCCCTCTCTGGTGTCTGTGTGTCGATATGTAGTTCAGAAAAGTCTTAACATGAATATTCTAGAAGGAAATTGTAAGATGCTCAGGCCCACTTGTCTTCTGTGTACAGTCCTCCCAAATCTGCCTTGAGAAACCACATCAAAAACTTCTTAATTAAAAAGAAAACTTCATGAATTCTAACCCAGTGTTGCCACCAGCACAGAAATTCTTTAGTGATATTTCTAATAAACTCAATCCCACCACACACACAACAACAACAAATTCTTGTCCTGATTCATGTTTTTATTGAAATTTAGAGATTGCCAAGGTTCAGGTAACACCAAAGCAAATGTGTTGTGGGTATTTTCACAAATGAGTATGCCCGAAGAAATAACCAGGGACCTCGAGAGCAGTTGGAAATTTAAGAGTAAAAATAGACAGGACTTTGCCACAATTTTTATTACTGTAACAAATGTAGAATTTCTAGGGAGTGGAGAATAGGAAGAACATAAACATAAACCAACCTTCTTTTAATCCAACGCTGGAAATCTGAATGAGGTGAGTATTACTTTGCTATAAAATAGCTAAAGGAAAGGAAAGCGAAATAAAGAGTTTCTTTAAAAGCAAACATCAAATTGCAACCACATCAATCATTCCTTGATCTTAAAAAAAATAAATAAATGAGTGCTTTTCTCCGCAGTTGGAAATTTCATTACTTCTGTATGTTCTCCTTCTTTGTTTATAAGCTGACTAAGAACTCCTGGAAGTTTTGCTTTCGTTTGGGAAGAGGGGTCAGATTTTTGATGGCCCCGAACATACCTCAGGGATTCTACCTCAAGACTAAAGTTTAAGTTATTTTTCCCTTTCTTCATGGCTTTTTCTTGTGGGGGACCAATAAATATATCTTTCAAATATACCATTATAAAATAGGCTCCCTGCTGTGCTATAGTATCCAAAGAGTTACTCCCATTATGGGGTCTTAATGAAATACAGATCTTTCAAACTCACATCTAAAATGTCATTTTGCACATAACTATTTTATTGCATAAGATGCAGTGGTCAAGCAAGCAAATGAGTTATTATACTGAATTAAAAAGACAGAAAAAAGGATGAGGATCTTTTGTATGTTGGGAAAAAAATTATAAATTAACAATTGGCTGTTTCCCTTGAATATGCAGAGTTTCAGAAGCCATAGAGAAGGTTCAGAGCAGAACAAAAATGATTAATGAAAATGGTGCTAGTTTTCTATAAAAGAATAGATGAGAATTCTGGAACTAATTAGCTCTGAAAAGAATACAGTAAGGGAAGCATCACTTGGAAATGACTTTATAGCGAAAGTTCTTTCTACAGAACCCAGAGTGGAGGCAGAGAAAGAAAAATAAATGGGATAATAAATGATACAGATGAACACCAGTCAAGTGTCTTTTCAGTGATAATGAAACACATTTGATAAAATTTGCAGACTCTGAAACTCTTATTTTAGATACAGGAGGAATATCAGGAGACCTAAAAGTAAGTTCCCTTTACATGAAATGACCTGCAGGTATTGTATTTTTCTAAGGTTATTTATGGTTGATGTTGACCTCTGAAGTATTATTCTACCCCATTGTAACACTCAATTCAGGAATACATGCAGATGAAGCAAGTAAACCCCTTTTAAATAAAGTAAAAGGTATACATGTCCTGTACTGAATTCTGCTCTCAAGGAAACTCTGTGTAATTAAGGATGATCTAATTGTGTCTCACCATACGGTTTGATTATAAAGGTAACTTGAAAGAAATAGTAGCTCCATTACTAAAGGATTTCTTGTTCCCTTTTCCATTTCTGGGAATTTGACACAAAGACGGTAGTATAGCAAGAGTGGAGGGGCAAATGGCTCTCGTTCTCCTGACACCTCTCACTCTGAACTCATGCCCCAGTTTAATTCTCTAGAACTGTGCTTGTCATCTGCTTCCTGGAGTTCTTCTCCTTCCTTACTAGTCTGCACAAAGGTTGGAATTCTGCTTCACTGGAGTTGTTGCATTGGAATTAAAATTTATTATAAATTTTGCACAGAATGGAGAAAAACAACACAGAATAGAAGCAAGCTAAATTCTTTCTGTCAGTCCTTCTAGTGTAATTTCTCTCCAGCCAACTCTCTCCATAAGCCCATTGCTGCCTGTGTCTTTAAAGCCCTTTCCTATGCCATCCTTCCAGAATCCACAACCTCCAATTTTTTGGTGGCTCCATTATTTTAGTAATAGATCAGTTACTTTTTAAATACCTCCAAAATTTAGTTTTCCCCTGTATCTAGGCTACTCTTGTCTTCTTTTCTATCCCCATCTATGAATAATATTAATACTATTCAATAAGGCTGGAGTTAGGAAAGAAGAAACTAGGATATAAGAGAAGCCTCAACTACAAAGTAAGAGAAAATATTAAAAAATAATCATGTTTCATTCAGCTCTGGAAGGTTGTGAGAAGAAAAAGGGGAGGAAGCAAAGAAGTTGAGGAAGAGAAGTGAAATCTCTTTTCTGAATTCAAGCTGGAGAGAAGATGGTATATTTGATAGATTGAGAATACCCAGCCCGAGGGACTCTGGAAGGAAATTGGTGCACAGGTCCTGCTGCTCCAAGCACACCAATGGAGTGGCCACTTAAAAGTTAATTTGACAGTGATTGCACAGTCACTGTGCAAAGGGGTTACAGAGTTTAGCATTCCTGAGCCATTTCTGTTTCCTATACACTATGGATGGACCATAGAACAGGGATCTCAGAAAGCCTCTGAGCTGAGAGCCAGCAAGAGTCTCAGGGAGGTTCATCGTGGCAGTTGGCTGCAGCAGAACGATGCTAGGCAGAGACTCAGAGACTCAGAGGGGTCTGTAGTGTCAGCAGGAACTGCAGTGAGGCCGCAATGAGGCCACACCAGCCTGGAAGTGTCCCTGGGCCCTGACCAAAAGACCTCCAGCCCCACAGACCTGTGGATCACCACTTTAGCCAAGACAGCCAGCTGAGCAACTAGTCACCAGACATGATGGGACACGTTCAGAAACCAGAGGAGCTGAAAGACATCATGGCTCCAAGGATCCCTTTCCTTCCAGAATGTATTAGTTAGGCCACCTCATACACGCACATGCCGTCTTGGGAAAAAGGAGGAAAGAGATGTGAAAGATTGGGCATTTACCCAAATGAGATTGAAATTACCAGATTGGACTAAATGTAGCCCCTCCTCTTCCTCTTCCCATCCATTCATCTACTTACCTAGCCATAGGAGAACAGGCAAAACTGATCAGCTAGTAAGAAAATAAAGAACCTGTGTTTCTCTCCATAGCTATGTCTAGTATAAATAAGTTTTTATGTTTTACCATTTATTATACATGCCCTCCCTACTATCTTTTATTAACAGGTGTCCTTTCAAGAGTGTTCTTAAACAAAACTGTGAAAAATCCCCTCCCAATGATACTAAGGCAAGACAGATATTAATATTTGTTATTTTTCTTTTCTTTCCTCCCTCTCTCAGCTCTCCCTTCTTTCATTTATCTGTCTGTCCCCTTCTTTCTTTCTGCTTTTTTCTCTTAAGCTATTTTTTTTCCTTTATACAAGATGGTCGTCATTAAGGCAATATTTCAGTATTTTCCGATATGGATCAATTTTACAAAGAGGATCTGGGGCAAAGTTAGCAAATATCCTTACTCATCATAAGCATACTTCTCTATTCATGATTTAGTAGAAGTGAATACATTTTCTGACTTGTATTTTAGGTATTTCATTTGTTGTTATTTTTAATGTACAATAGGCATTTCAGATGAATACTAAATCAGTAACTAAGGAGACGCTTGAACTCTGTTCATTTTGTTAAAGCTATTCTATAAGATTTCTATATTCCACATCATCAATATACAAACATCAATTGACCCCTTAAAAGGATAAAAGGATACAGTGACCTATTCCTAAGAACTCTGATCTTATAGAACCAATGGAAAAATATAACCCCTTCAAACTGATTTTCCTATATATACAATTTTAAGATATAACAATAAGATAATCAAACATAATTATCATCAGAGTAATCCTAGCTGTCTTGTCTTTCTCTCTCCACATTTATACTTCTGCACCTACAGGACTGCAAAGGCTTCAGTGTTTCCTTTTCATTCTGTTTCATTAGGAAAGAGCTCACCTGCTCTTGCTACCTCTGACACAATAAAACTTTTGTTTCAAAAATATTGGCAACTCAGCTGGACAAAGTTAGTATTATGTTCCCTAAATATCAATGTTTTTGAAGGAAATTAGCCTCTGGGGTTTTTGTTTTGTTTTGTTTTTACAGCTACCTTATATTTGTATCACACATTTCCCTGAATGTCACCAAGTGATTTACAGGTGTTAACTGATTCATGCTTACAAAGGAGTTGGTGGAAGACACAATGTTTTGATCCCAATATTAGAAATAAAGATACAGGAGGTCATCAGTTGCATGAAGTCAGAAAAGTGGCAGAAATAAAAATCTGGGGATTGCATCATGATTTGTCTTCACTCACTCACCCAAGAATGGCATGGTACTCAAGAGTCAAAGGTGTCAGCTGTGGCACTAACTAGCTTAGCTTTCCTGAACCCCAGTTTCCTATTTACAAAAATTTTTAAGTGCTGGATTTTTGAGCTTAGAAACCCACTGAACTCAAAACTGATGATTGTGTTTATTCAGCTGAGCATATATTTACATATACATACACACACATTTGCTTAATTCCATTAAGATAAAATTCTACCCTCAATTTTTATTTTCAAAGCAAAAACAATTTGGTCACATTAAGAATAGACAAAAACACATCATTTCATTTATTTATTTATGAGAGAAATATGGCAAGGAGGCAATTATCTATACTACTTACAAGCTCAGTTTCTTCCATATATCTTTCTGCTCCACCCCTGCTTTCCCCAACATGCAAACATTAGCAATATTGATTTCCTGCTAGCATTGATGTAACAAACAAAATATTTTATAATTATGGCAGTTACATATTCTTCCATACCTGAAATTTTAAGCAATTGTAATTTTTAATATGCCCTCTCATATGTTCATTTTTTAAGGAAAATGTGAAATGTGAGAATTTCCATGGCAGAATTTTTTTTATTATTATTATTTCAGGATATTAAGGGGGTAAAAACATTTTGGTTACATGTAATGCCTTTGCCTCACCCAAGCCAGGGCTACAAGCATGCCCTTCTCCCATACAGTTTGCTCCGTCCATGGCAGAATTTGTTGATTTTACTTTTTACCACTTTTTTGATCCTTTAGTTGATTCCCATGTGTGTCTGTAGTTACAAAACCTGTACTGTTTCCCCATCCCTTCCAGCTTTTCTCACTTGGTTCTACAGTAAAGTGAACTTGTACCTATCATTAACATTAAGACCACACAATGCACTGCTCTTCTATTCAACATGGACCACTCCCCTTTTTAACGCTGTGCCACAGAATTATCATTGAGGCATGGAAGAAGCAATTGATGATGGAAAACAACAAAAGATTTTTCTTATTATCACAAGATTGAGAAACCTGCAGAAATATTATCCTTCCTGGAGCCATATTGAAAATGATGAAAATGTGCTGCATTTGGTGCAGACATCAAATGTTTCCAAAGACATAGAATTAATTCAATTTCATAACTCCCACACACTTACGAAAACTGTTTATATTACCATGAATTGTTTTTCTATATGTCCAAGAATGTTTGGAGTACCATTTACAATTGGGGAAGAAACTAATCAGAGTGATATATTACATGGTGTTGCTTTCGGCCACAATATAGTAACTGAGACCAGAAACAGTGGGCAAGTTTTTTGTTGTTGTTGTTTTAATTGTTTGGTTTTGATTTTGTTTTTTTCTCTGTTCCTTCCCAGAGACCTTACATTACCAAAATGAGAACACAATCTTGATAAACTTGTGACTTAAGAAGAATACTGGGAGAATCTAAATATAGTGAAAAACAAATGACTGTCACTGACATCCAGGATAAAATATTTCAACCTTGTTTTTTAGAGAATGAGGTTATTTTACATATCCCAAATTAACCTCAACAGGAAAACTGCCTTTTTTTCGGTAAATCAGGAAAACAGAATGAAATTTATGAATAGCAAGAATACGCAGTCATTCAAGACAATGAACATTCTTTTTTGAGATTTTTTTTAAATGTCTAGTTGAATCGATTAATGAGAAACAGAGGTAGAACAAAGCCCTAAGGGGATTCCTCTGTCCCAGAGGTATATATTCTTCCTGTTAGTAGGGTCAATGTGGGGAGAATAAACAGCAGTGAGCAAATACTTCTTTTTAAAAGGATCCTATGCATTACAATTTAATACTAAAAGATGATTCATCAAATGGAAATCCATTAGTAATTTTTCTTTCCAGAATAATAAAACTTTGAAAAATGAAGATTATTAAATACAGGAAGTAACCTAATCCACAATGAATTCATCTTCATCATTACTGATAATGATAATCACTCACAAGATATATCCTAATGTCCTTTGCATATTCATTCATTAACCAAACTGGAAAATCATCACTTAAATATGTGGATTATCCATGAATATCAGGCATATGGCCCTGTAAGCTATCCAGCTATGTCCCATATTTTATCTAAAGGGTAGGACATTAGTTGAGATTTTGACATATTTGTAATTTGAGGGGCAAAGTTTAAATAATCATTGTAACCTCTAATCATTTAATTCTATGTGATTTAAACAGAATTTCTCATAATGTGTGTTGAGCTAAAAAGAAAAAGTAATTTTGATATTTGGGTTCACAAGTCTGAAATATATGACATACAGTTCTTAAAGCAATGACTCATACTCTGACAAATAATATAAATGGTGTATCTATTATTTTAAGAGTTGACACATTCCTATTGACTTGTATGTCTTCTCAAATAGCCTAAAGTTCTTTTTCATTATGCTAAACAACCATTATTCTCCAGATCTAAACTAGAAAAACCAAGGTACACATCATTGAAAGTCTTGCCATGAGTCATTTGGCAATTATCTAAGAATAATTATACTTGGAATTCTGACTCACAAATAATATAGCCATTCTACCCACCTTCTTTGTACAAAGGCTTAGTGTGAAATGGGAACCAAGGAAATAAAATAAACGTCTGTCTCCAATATTCAGAACATCTGCATGAGTAAAAATTATTCAAAAAGATACCATGAATTTTTAAAATGAAATGCACCATGTAAAAATTAAGCACCTGGTCTTTTCCTTTATATTTCATTAAAAAATTCTAAATAGACTATCACCAGCTGTACATTTTACTGCATTTTATATTATGGCAGACAGTCAAAGTAATACTGCCTCCTTTCTCATCTGAGTTCCACATAAAAATTAATAAAAAAAAAAAAAAGAAAAAGGCAGAACATGCCTTTTGTCAGATGCAACAGGAGTTAAGGATGCCATACAAACTGATAAGACCATAAAAATAATCTAAAAAGAAATTTGATTCCAAATAGAATTCTTGATATAAAGGAAAAAGGATATTGTTTGATTTCTTGTTAATTCAGACTTCCTAAAAGAATCATAGGATTTGGATAAGAAATTTCATTTAGCTTTGGAGAAAGGATGTACTTAATTTACAAAGAAAAACTGGGAAAATAAATGAAAATGTCATCTTACTGGTTATTTTTTGTCATATAACCTGACGAATCATCAACCAACCAAAAAGAACATACATGCTATAAGCCAGGAAGCAACACTTTCTAAACTTGACAGTTGGTTGGCACATACTATAGTATCAATACCAATCAAGTTTTCATATTTTTAAGACAAACACGGAATAACTGGGAAAAAATCCTAAAATAAACAAGAATCATTAAGTCTCAAATTGGCAGATAAACTTAGATTGCAATTGGCATTTCTAATTGTTTTATGCAAACTGAGTATTCAGAAGGATTCAAAAAGTTTGCCTCTTTAAAAATAATCATTCTGTAACAATTTAATATTAGTTTCTGATAAAAATGCTTACTTTGTAAATAATGCAAAAACTCAATGTTTTTTTAAAAAATTCTATTTGATAAGGTTTTTCTGTATCTATAGTCACATGGTATAAATATCAATATTTTTTATATGAAGGTTTTGATGGCTTCTTTTTATTTAAAGATATAGGGAAGTCCCTATCTGGAGTAAGGTAACTCCAGCTTAAATTCAACTATGTCAACCATGCCTCAGAATATTCATTAATCACCAAATATGTACTGAGCACCAACTGAGTGCCAATTACTATTCTAGGTGATAAGGATAAAAAGTGAATAAAACAAATATGGCCCATGGCTTTAGCTCCATCTGTAAAATGACAAATAGCATTGAGAATAACATCTCAACAAATATAAGTGTTCCCTTTTCAATTTTCTCTTCATCTCTTGTTAATGGAAAGTTGCAAGATCATGCAGGATGAACACCAGATAGATAAGATCCTTTAGGAGAATGACAACATACATTTGTTTTTTGGATTTTGGAAATATTTATTGCCTCTAACAATTTTTTCTGTAATCCTAGTCATATAAAAATATATGAAAATGAGACATTATTGTATTTACTCTTTGGAAAAATAATGTGGAGCTTTTTAGGATTTTGTTCTTAGATGATAAAGTTAATTTGTTGTGGTGCTTTTAACCATTGCTTTAACCATAAAAATATATATAAAAATTTTGATCAAAAACACTCCAACATGATTTTTACTCATATACCTATCTGAAAAAAATCATATTCTTTTTCTACTAAACAACTCAATTATTATTAAAAGCTTTGAGACATGAAATGAACTATTGGCTAGAGGAAATCTATGGGGTCTTTTGTTTTAGAAATGCTATGAAACACTAAAAATTACCAAGGTTTAAGTTCAAGTATATTGTGTATGTTCCTTTCAAGACTCGTTACTATGCTATATTTCATAAAAATAAGTTGAAAAGTCTACAATATTTGCCTTTTAAACCATTATCTGGGAAAGGGAGAAATGGGAAATTAAACATGACCTTACTTCTTCAATATTTGGCTATAATTGATTCCAAATTTGTAAAGGCAAATAAAATCATGATATTAATATTATAGAACTAAACAAAAAAATTAGAAGAATATAACTCAACATTGTTTTCTATTGCCTGTGAAACCCTACGAAAATGAAATATGATTAACAGAATTATTGCTAAGAAAATTGCAATAGTAATTGCCAGTATTTTTATGATTTCTCCTACTTTCTAGGAAAAAAAGCAGAAAAAAAGAATTGAGAGTGTGATGCCTTTATTTAATATCAACTTATCTCACCTGAGCATATGGCTGCATAACCACTTATAACATTATGTGGGTTTTGTTTTAAATTTCATGAATTTTTTCATGTGTTCAATCTTGTGAAATTTGCTAACATTTGATCTTTGTATGAGTTATTGACCTTTTGTCTTCTTCTTTTGTTGTTTTTATTATGACTCTTTCCCAACTTTTACTATATTCTGACTGAAAATAAAAGGTTTTTAAATATTTGGACCTTTAAGAAAATACTTCATTTCCATGAAAAAAGGATTTTAATGCCCCTATTTAATTTATACTATGACTTGTCAGTATTCCCAAAGAAGGGTAAAAACGTTTTCATGGAAAAAAAGCTATTTTAGTGACCTTTTGTCCCTCCCTAAGAGGAAGAAGTCTGACAGGTAGATATATGGAAAGTTTGTTATTGTAAATTCCAGATCTTGTGATTATCTCTGACTCAACTTCTGGGGTTTTATCTGGAATTCCTGTGAAGGGTCAACAAGTGTATTACTGCCTGTCTTCACCTTCTTGTGACCCTAATTTTAAAACTGCACCTTATAGGATTCAGAAAGTAGGTTACAATGCTGTATTTCGGCAGACAAACTTTGGAATGGGAATTATTTAAAAATATATAATTAGCTCAAGAAACAAAAACTTTACAACTTTTTCATATATTTATGACATCTCCTTTGGTTTACCTTTATTTGTGGAATTTAAAGAAAAAAACTAGTCGATTTTTGACTTCAATAATTTTTCAGAGTTCAACATTCTATTGCACTATTTCTTTTTTGGTAAAAGTTGGTTTTATATATTGCTAAAATTATGTCTTTACATAAATACATCTTAATAGATAAAAATATTCATTCAAGATTCATATTAAAATTTTTAAAAAATAGAAAAATGCATATAGAGCAACACATTTTAACAGTGTAACTCATCCATATACATTAGAAAAATAAAATGAGCAATTTCTTTTCTTAACTTTTTTTATTGTTTCAGAATATTATGGGATACACATGTTTTTGTTACATAATTTGCTTTTGTACAGTTTGAGAAAATGAGCAATTTCTGAGTAAAATTTAAGTATAAAATGGCATATTAATAAGTTCAATGGTCCCAACCCTTCAATTATTGCTCCATAGTCCTTGAACACTGGTTAAGAATTATAGAACTATTACTGTTATAGGATGGTAGAAATTAATTTCCTGAAAAGAACATTTGTAAAATGGATAACAAACAGTAGAAACAAATGTACAGGAAGAAAGGAAATTAAATACGAATATTTAGAAAATTTCATGAAAACAAGGCACTACAGTGTAATGCTTACAGAAGAGTGTGGTTTTGGTGTTACATAACGTGGGTTCCAGACCACTTACTAAACGTGTGATCTTAGGTAAGTCATTCAATTTCTTTTTTTAATCAGTGAAGAGTTTATGAAATTGTGCCTATCTCATAGGTCTGACTTGAGAATAAAAAGTTAAATACTTGACACAATACCTAGCATATCAAAAATTGTTGCTGTGAAAATTTCCATTGTAAATTTAACAAATATAATATTCAGATGATAACAAATATAATAATTGGATAACAAAACCTTCCAAATAATATAGGTCATTCAAAATGTTGCTATACTCCAAATTGTAAAGTCCCAATTGATCTCAAAAGCAGTGCAGCATAAAATTAAATTCTTATTATTAGAAAAGGAAAAAAATTCAATAAAGAATGAAGCCATGATTTTGGTTTATTGTCTGAAATAGAATAATACATGGAAATCATAAGCTATGGGTGCAACCGTCTTTTGTGTCATACTTTTTCCCTTTGACATTGTTGAAGACTTACGACAAACCGAAAGTTGAGAACATTTGAAAATTAAAAGCACAAAAATGTGCCCCTAAAAGTGATGATTATGTGAGATAAAGAAATATTCATATTTTCAGCAGCAATTTTTCAGTTTCTCTTAATTTAAGAAAAATTTCTACCATGTTAAACCTATTTTTGTAAACAAATAGAATACTCTCAATTATTTAAAGACATAAAAGACTTAAAAGTAAAAATCTATGAGACTATTTCCAGTCATTATCACATATTCTGAAAGCTTTCCCTTTTTATCAAGTTTTGATGGCAAATTGTGTCAAGCTTTGACTAAATATCCCATCATGATTCCGATTGTGCCTCCACACATACCTTTCCAGTCATTTTGGTTTAAAAGATTGTTAATTGGCCGGTTCTGCCTGGTCAGGAATTACATAATTTTTAAATCTATTTTAGTGATCTCTCTTACACTGCTGTCCTAAACTATTTATTATCTAAACATTGATATTTTGTATGTTTTTTTCATCTTGTAAATATTTATCACCATGGCCAGTAGCGGTGGCTCACACCTGTAATCTCAGCACTTTGGGAGGCCAAAGTGGGAGGATTGCTTGAGGCCAGGAGTTCAAGACCAGCCTGGGCAACATAGAAAGACCCCATCTCTACAAAAAATAAAAAAAAAAAATAGCTTGGTGTGCACAGCTAGTCCCAGCTACTTGGGAGGCTGAGGCAGGAGGATCATTTGAGCACAGGAATTCAAGGTTGCAGTGAGCTATCATCAGACCACTGCACTTCAGCCTGGGAGACTGAGTGAGACCTTGTCTCTAAAAAGAAAAAAAAGGAAAAAGAAAAATTATTACCAGATTTTTTGTAGGTGTCTTGATGAAGTAACCTCATTATCTATCTATGTATTTTTACCAGAGAAAATAATAGATAAACAGAAATATTTATTTGATATCTTCGATTCATTTTGTATTATTGACAATTAAATATATTGCCCTATCAACATAAAAAATCCTGATTATCATTTAATTAAGGTATGTTTTCTATGACAACTAGGACTCAACTAAGCTCAATGTCTTTATTTTGCTTTTCCAAACCCTGTTTCATTGATTAGTTCATGTAGTATACTTTGATGTTCAATAAGAACATTTCTTTCTATTTTTCTTAGTACAATTCTTTCTGGTACTTTTGGAGCTATCTTCTATTGTTATTCACTTAGTAGTTACCTGAGATATTTAATTTATATTTCTTAAAAAGTCTAAGGTTAATGGGATTATTTACTTGAGCAATAATAGCATATAAGCTGAGAGGGAGCTGATTAAAATAAAGTAAGCTTAGGCCCTTGTATTATTTGAAGAGAAGATACCTGGCAAACTTTCTACCAGAAATACTTTATATTTAATTTTTGAGGATCACACAGGTAACAGGACTTGGGGCCTCAAAATGACAACAGGTAAGGCTTCTTGTTTTTTTTTCCACCCACTCAGAATTGAAGTATCCCCACAATCCACCCACTCAGAATTGAAGTATCCCCACAATCCACCTCTGCAGAACTGATATGTTGCTGACATTGTCTATTTTTCATTATTTGCTTTTTGTTGTTTTTGCTGTTGTTCATCCACTGAACATGTCACCTTTGCAAGAATATCAGATATGAGCTTCCAATTTTTTTTGAAGTATGTTAGGCATTTTTATTTAATAAATAACTTCAGTAAATAGCATTGTAAAAAGTGAGCTGTTAAAATTAAAAGGCACTTAAAACAAGAATGTAAAACAAGATGGGCAACTCAAATAGTGAAAAGTAAATATACAGTGGTCTGTTACGGGACTAACTGAAAATAAGACTTGCGCAAGTGATAGCTGTTACATAGGCCATAGTACAACTTCACACGGTCATTAAAAAGGCACATTTACAGCTAAAACTTCAAAGAAAAAGTCCTGATAAAAATGTCTTACCCCAAAATTGCAAACAAATACATCGAAGGATTAGGAGAGGTGATAAAAAGCACCGGCATTAAACAAAATAAAAATAATAAAATAAATTCAACTTAAAAGGTCCTCATTTAGCGAACACTTTGTAAATTATGGCCTTTACGTAGATAGTGCTAAAATCAAGGACTCTTTAGCAGAAAATTTCCCAGCACTTTCATCTAAGGCTTGTATTTATAAAGAGAAGGCATAAAAGTTACCAGAGATTAAGTAACTCTTAAAATGGCACACAAGTTTTAAAGCTATTTGTTTTTCCTTCCTAACTCTGTAACTTTTTCCCATGGCCTTTATAGAGCAACTGTTTTAAAACTGTTTTACACCAGTAACTCTCAATATCCTTGTCTTTCATATATATCATCAGTCACGTCTAGTAGGCAAATAGCAAAATAACAGATTTAAAACAATCCTAAACTAGCTAGCAAGACATTTACTTTGGATTCTGTATAACTGAAAACTGACATGTTTGTAAAGCTAAAATATCAGTTTCAATACATGATTAATAGAAACCCTCCTTGTGTTTAGTACTTTAGCACTGTATCCAGGAAGAAAAGGTCAAAAAGGCATAATGCGACCTTAGCTGACAAGGATAACCATCCTGTCTCAAGACTTTTGTCAGTCCCTGGCATGGATTATAACATTATTTTCAAAATAATAAAAATTTTTTTAATTATACATATTGTACATTTTCAAAACCTGCACATGAGTAAAACCATGGCAATATTGCCCTGAAGCTATTTTACTGTGACTATGGAAATTGCTACTTTTGCATTCAGTGCTGTGAAGTTTGCACAGGTAGTACTTATTTTCCCTCATACTTCGGATTGACCACAATTGTCACGGCACTCTTATAAATAGGATTTTCACCCGTGTCCCATTTGGCATTCATTTTCTCCTTTTCAAATTTAGCAAATTCCCTTCTGTCATGAATTATCATTAAAAGCTTCCATATCAGCAGTAATGCAAGGCCAATAAGAATAATTCCTGCAACCACACCAGCTACAATTGGGATGACGTCTGGACCAGTGGGACACTCTGGAGTCTCCACAACGTGAACAGTGATCTCTCCATTCCCACTCACTGAGTATGTGAAATAGAACCAGCAGTCGTCAACATCCTTCTCCTTACAATGGGACAGGGGGTCTACTTGGCCTGGCTGGGGCAATTTGTCCCGATTTTCTACCTTGGTAATGTTGAAATATGAGCATTCCTGTGCACATGTGTCTTTCTTTTCTCCTTTATTGAAGGCTCTGCACTGAACACATTCTTTGTGCTCAGCACAGACACCGAGGAAAGTCTGACACATCTCACAAGTCTGCCCTTGAAACTTGGGGTCTGTACACTTGCAGACGCCACACTCACAGATGCCCCGGCCGATGCAAATCTGGCCGTTTGAGGCCTCACAAGTAGAAGTGTCCAAAGAACAGCCGCAGCCACTGCCAGTGTAGTTAGGGTTGCATTCACACACGCGACAATTGCAAACACCATTTCCTCCACAAATTAAGCCATTGGATCTATCACAGTTGAAATTATCACATTCACAGAATTTGCCAGAGTAAATTTCACTGGTATTGTCCCTCTTCCTACAAACACACTGTCCACAGACGCACTCCCCATTGTTACTGCAGATTTCTGAACTGTTTTCTTTCCTGTAGTAAGCATCCATGTCTTCACTGTTAACCTCATCTGTGCTACATTCACGATGTCTACCAACACGTCCCTTGTTGCACCTGCACGCTCCGCACTCAAAAGTCCCATTTCCCTCGTGACACTTTGGACTTGCAGGGATGCCTTCGCTTTGGCAATCACACTCACAGATG
>VBSM01001044.1:15967442-15983237 GCA_008086735.1 Cheirogaleus medius | reverse complement strand
TTCCAGGCGGCATTGCCCATCATTCGGTAAAACAATGCCACCGAGTTTCCCGTCTCCAGCAAAGTGAGACCCAGCATCCGTGGAAAATACCAGCAGCCGTGTTACATTCCCCCAGCCAATCAGTGATCCACAAACTACAGCTTGCATGATTGCATCGAAACCACCTACTGGAGAATCTAAATTTCCAGATGTGCGCCGTTTACCAACACGTTCATTAAATACTTCTCCTTTATCAGTAAGACTAAGCACATTTTTGTAGCTAAATGGGCTGGTGCAATTCTGCTCGCTTGTGCCAGGGTTCCTGAGCTTAGCTGCTGTTGTGCTAATGTGAGGCATCACAGTTTTTTCCACGAATGAGCCAAATCCGATTCTAAAGTCTGAAGTAATCCTCCTCATTTCATTCATCAGGTCTGTCCCGAGACTTCTGACATTCTCCAGATCGTCCTTCATCGAGTAGGAGAGGTCCATGAGGTAGTAGAGATCTACGGGATAATCTTCTGCTCGCTTGAACTTTAGCGTGAACGTCCGCGGCTCCCCTGACCGTAATTGCAAAACCAATTGCTGTGGCTGGATCTGAGGAATATCTTCAGGCTGAAGCTTCTCTGCTGTTCCTTTGCTACGGTTGGTTACATTTTTATTTTTTTATATAACTTTGGAGCCTCTAAGATTTTCTATGTCATTTGGATGGCAACCTTTCTTTTTCGAGGCTTCTAAGTCATCACATCGTGCAGAAGTCGGCATTCCTTCTTGTAAAAATGTTGAATTCGTGCACCACCCACAATTTGGCCCCGCTTGTATACATTCTCCACATGATTTGGTATTTGCTTTTAAACATCTATTTGCATCTGTTTGGCCGAACATATAGCAAACTGAACTGATCAGTCCAACCCAGAGTATTAGTTGTAAATTCATCTTCTCCGGGTGGCGTCCGGCCCCGGCGCTTGGCTCGGGCCTGCTGCTCCGCGGCTCCCGCTCGGCCTGTCCCCTGAGCTTCCAATTTTTGCAAGCCCAATGTATTTTCTCCTACTTATGAGCAGTGCACCTGGCCTGTTATACCTAAGCTCTAGGCCAATGCTTCTCAAATAATCTGAGGTAAAGGACACGGTTTTTTATTTTCCAATCCTTTTTTATTGTAATTTCCAATCCTTTGCAGACCAATACTTTAGTAAAATACATTTAAAATATTAAAGCTATGTCAAATTACATAAAAGTTTCTAAATCCATAATCTCTTTCAAAGGTACTGTTCCAAACCACAAGATATTCTATACAAATAAAAATTTTTAAGTTTTTTGTGTCTTATATTGCAGAAATAGAAGGTCCATATTTCCTTTTCTATTCTTTAAAAATTATTTTAGATAACTCTACTATATTGTAAAGTTAACCTTAGAAGTTACATCTTTTCTGAAAATATTGTCCTGCTGACATCTGAATGAATTAAACTCATTTCTATGCCATTTTCATAATAAAGTAAATAATAACTCTAAATTACACTCTACAAAGATTAAAACTTTTTCACCACAATGCACATGATAGTCAGAGGTAAAATCTTTATTTTCAAGGGCAATACTTTTCAATATTATAAGTATCTCAAAGTACTGTATATTCACACATAATCACAGAAATGCAGGTTTATAAAATCAATTCTGTTGAAAAATTATATTAACTAGTTAGGAAGTTCATTGTCCCTAAATTGTCTTCCATTTAACCTATAGTGTTTTCTTGTATACCAATTACTATCAAGTTGATTTTCCACTTATTATTAAATGGAAAAGGGAAAATATAACATAGACACACAACACACAAGATTTGTGATAAAAGAAAATCAGACACAGTGAACCCTGCATTCTAATTTATATGCACTCAATAACTGTTATATACAATTATGATCCCAGTAGCTTATATCTGAGATTTTACTGAATTTGGTAAGTTGTTACAAAACACAAATCCAGACAAGAAATAATTTCCTACTGACATTGTGCTTCATTGAAGAAATTAAAGAGCTATAATGTCATGACTGCTGACATAAGTGCAAAAATTCAATAGAAAAATTAACCTGTGAAACATGTTATCTGACAGTTAATACTGAACCCATGCTATGAAAGGTTAAAGATTTTTAAGGTTATTGCTGATAATGGAAGAAAACAAAACAGAGTCCACGAGTTATAGTTTTTAAATATATGATATGAAAATGGATCTCAGATTTGAAAGAATGATTTACTAACCCATTTCCATCATGTGAAGAATGTTTAAACTTCTCAATAATTTTTCAATATAATTTTTTTCTCTTTTATACATCTATATTCTGGATATTTTGAAATTACACAATATTGTTTCATTTAGCAACGAAAATGGGCAATGCTAAAGGCCTCATCCAACAGAACTCACATTGACTAACGTGGATGCAGCTAGAATAAACTTTTCCTGCCAAATTTTTTCATGTTTTAGAAATCATTTACAATATTGACTGAAAAAATTTACCTGCTAATGATATACTTCCACCACCATCCCCTTCATGAATGTTATCAATTATAAGTTTTTCATTAGATTAGAATAATGAGTGCATTTCTACCAGAATATTTATGTGTTCATTTTTATTACACTGCCAAGATTGTTATAATAGAATGTGAATGCACTTTAATAGGTAAAGCAGAATGAAAACTTATTACTTCCCCAAAACTCAGATTTTATTTAATTACTCAATGAACATGATATTTTAAATACACAATTCAACATTGCTAATATCTATTGAAATATAATTTATAGATGAATAATTGTACCCTAAAGCACTTGTACTTTTGCTCAACAGTAGATAAGAAATAACATTATAACATTTTCAAGACTCTCGATACTCTGTAGAAATCTTGGGATAATTAATGAAGATACCTAAGTTCATTTTCCCCAAACACTTTGATAACTGTAGAATATTGTGTTCAAAAAAATGTTTGACTATTCATTCACATAAACTTCTAACAGAATATATTTAGTAACATATGCTTAGTTACATAGCAAATATCCTCCTACAAAATTTCTCTTAATATCAAATACACAATTTCTACATTTTCTTTCTAGGTAAATTTACGAAAGTAGTATTCCTCAGTAGTATATTATGAGCTACATGAGAACTGTACTGGTTAAATTTGTTACTATTTCAAAGATTGTGTATTAAACAACCGAAAAGGTTATATTCAAGAATTATTAGGTACAATAGTTAGGAATTCCCCTACTCAATTATTTTATACTAATCCAGTGTAGAATCTATATAAATATTAAATATCAAATGTAATTTGTATTCATTGTCTACACACAGATTAAATTATGCAAAATTTTATCTATAAGATTGAGCTGCACCTAAATTTTAAACAGAAACTCTTAGAAAGTTGCTAGAGGCATTTGTTAAAAACATAGAAATTATTAAAATTGACTTTGTCCCTGTCAAATAATTTTGGAATATGTATTTATACAAAGCAATTATTTATTGACACTTCCAATGTGTTCAGCAGCTTAAATTCTGTATTTGTTTTAATACATCTTACCTCACCTTCTCTAACCTTCCAACTATAATTATGTCTTCTCACTGGAAAAATATCCTGAATTTCATTCACCCAAAGAGAATTACAGAATATGGTGAAATAGTATCTTTTCCAAATATGAATAAATACTTCATATAGGTAATGCTACATGAATTTCTCTCTGTGTAAGGCATCACATTTAGTTTCTTGCACTCCTAATTGCAGTTCAATTTCCAAAAGAAAATTCCTCTTTTTAAAAAGAGAAATAATGATAAACACCTGTTGAAGAGGAAAAAAAATAGCTGCATAAAGTTTATCTGGCATGAGTCTTCACAGATATTTTGGCTTTGCAGAAAGTTAGCAAAAGATCTCTTTCATGCTCCTGAAATCTCTCATTATTTTCTTGCTATCTTCCAGTGTCACCATGCATTACAGAATCCAAGAGTTGACATCAGAAAAACTAAGCTGAGGATATTTGGGCATGCTGGATTCAGGCATACACTCGCAATATAGCAGCTTGACCTTTGAAAGAGGACAATTCATGTGTGCATATCTCATGCCTGTCTGCTTTCCACATACTTAGCAAGATGACGATTGCTCCCAGTTATGCTGATATACTTCTATTCACTTGGTTGGCTGTGGATAGAAGACAAATGATCTATCTCCTTAAAGGTGATCTTTGAAGATGTCTCACTTCATCAGAGCAGGATATTGGTAAACATAAACAGGTATGCTACTGTATCTAGTCCCACTACCGTCCACACAGCTTTCATTGCCTTATATGAAAGGTCATTGCAAATGCTGCTGCGAAATGACCCACGGAATGAGTCCCTTCAACAAGTTACCTGTGGCAGTGAACAATAGGAAGCCTTCTCTAAGAAATATATTGCATGTCTTCGTGAATAATCGAACTATAATGTAAGTTTAATTGGCCTCAGGAAAAAGAATATCTTCTATTACATTCCAGGTTAAACTATATGAAATTGTCAATATGCAAACATTCTTGATCCATACCCATGCTGATTTCTTATGGTTGAACCTAAAATATCTTACATATAATCTAAAATTTAGGAAATAATTGTCATCTCCATTTTTCTTTCAGATTTATATATTATTTAAAAATACAAATTTCTCTCTGATAGGCTACATCTCTGCCTAAATTTCTAGAAATATATTTTAAATGATCAATGTAACAAAGCTCATGTAGCATTTTCTATCAATACTAGTGGTTTTGCAAGGTCTGAAACATGTCTCACTTGGTAGGTAAGGTGAATTTGGTAATATAGTGATGAATATGAGAGCAATTCGAAAATATGTAGTTATTTTAAGCTAGCATGCTTTATTCAGATAATATTGCTTAAAACAGTTAAATGTCCTTAAGTTTTTAAAAAGTGATTCATTTAAAAAAATTAAGTAGATAAAAGTACACATAGTACTTGCATGGATGGTCAAAGTATAAGGAGCACTGATCTACATAACTACAATTTACTATGTATTACAATATACTATATTGCATATACTCCCACGTTACTACAGGGAAGACATGAGAGCTTTTATTTAGTTAGACTATGTGAAATTGTCATTTTTGTCAGTGAAAAACAAATATTGGTAATATCATATGGTTTGACCTTAATGAATCTTTGTGACCACCCAGCGTATAATGTCTAAAAAGGTATTAAGTAAAAATTAACTTTTGATTGAATGAATGGATTCAACACAAAGACTTTCAGATTTTTTGTAAGCAAGTCTCTGTCTGAATACAAAATATATCAGCAAGTTTAACAAAACTTGCCTACAAACAAATGCCAACTGAAACATAAAGATATCAATACAAGTCACCGTGCTTAACTCATGTGTAAATATTAGAGATACATGGATTCTTTTCACACAACACTCTTCCCTGATAGCAACACAAAAATAAATGAGTATCACTCCTAGGAACTCACCCCCATTGTTAATTGGAGTTCAAATTGGATCATGATCAAAGATAAATTAATTTATCCATTTTCTCCAAAGCTATGGAATCTAGTGAATTAAGAAAAATTGCCAAAGAGTTTTAAAAAAAGGAAAAAGAAAAACCCAGAGAGCCTGTGTATCTTTCCCTCTAGAATAACATGTAGTTAAGAAGCAAACTATTGAAATTCAACAACTTATGAGGACTGAATCAAGCATATTTTCAAAAACACTTGCCTTGCTTTAGACAACTGAGCAATAATAATATAAGGACATATAAAATTTAACAAACCAACTTTTAAAAATCAGCTTAGCATAACATCATCAGAACCTAAATATCCCAACTTTTCTTAGCAGATCTCTCATTAGTTCTTTTTAAAAAGACTATGTATAGGAATATCTTCAATAAGCAATTAGAAATCTACAACTCTTTGGACACGATTTGCCATATTCCCTTATTAGAGATATGGATGAGGGACAAAGAGAGGATATTTAAGGGTGACCAAATTCAGAAACAGATGAATAGCTTTAACACACTTTTCACCATCAGATGATTTCTCCTCTTGTCTATCATATTCTTTTAGTTTACAGGTTCCAGCTATGATACCAAGGACATGAAGAACTTAGGGGAAAGGCACACTTATTTAGAAATTTATGTAGGCCAACAATATAAAAAGCATGCTCTGTATTTATAAATAGATGTAAATGTTCTTGTGAATTCTATATACACAAATGATTGTGTAGTTTAGAAAAACATTACAAGCTTGAATTTAACTGCAAGAGAGGAATATTTGCATGTTGATGCCTTTGAGAACATTTTGTTTCAAAATTAATGTCTGAATTTACTAGCAAGTGCTAGTGTAACAAAATTCAGAAAGTTGAAAATAATTTGGGTTCCCAGCTAAAGGGCAAGTTTCCCAGTTAGATTTTAATTTCAGGTAAAAAAAAAAAAACAAATAACTTTTTAATACAAGTAAATATGAGATGTTGCATGGAAACACTAAAATATTATTCATAGTTTATCTGAAATTCAAATTTAACTGGGCATCCTATGTTTTTACTTCCTAAATCTGGCAACTCTAAAAATAATGCATGTGGAAAAGGAAAACAAAGGATTCCTTGAAGAATCTAAGGAACAAAAGAGCATTCCTTGGTTGCTACAGGTGAGCAAAGAGTAAGAATTTTGATTGCTCCCAAAGCTGAAGTCTCCACAGCTGCTTCCAATGTAGCCATTAACTCTACCATGTCTAGAAGTTGGGTGTCTCATCCTATGTTCTTTCTTTGGTACTAGCTACAGATTTCGCTGGTTCTTTCTCAGATGTAGAAAAACCATTGAGTTTGTTTTCATCACTTAGATTTAAAATCATGTACAGATTTCTGTATTTACTTGAAGCCAATGAAGACCAACATTAGAAAGTACTACAGCTAAACAAAGTAATTAATTATAAGGTTAGAAGATAATATAACTTTACTAATTACTCACAGCTTGGTGCCCATTTTTTCAGTGCAGCCAACAACTGCATGTTTTTAATCTCCCTAATAACAATAATGGCATACATCATTAACCTTATTTTATTCTTTTTTAAATTTTTTATAATACCAATAACAAAGATCATTAACCTCTGCTCTGTTTAACATGTAATCAGCCATTTTAGCTAAATAAATATCATAGAAAACATTAAATATCGCTTTGCTATGCTAACGCTGGCTTTCAGGAGGGGAATTTCTCCTAATGCATTATATTAATATTAGCATCGATTTATGCCACAAGTGTCAAACCATGAATGGTAGCAAGGACATAGATAAAGAATAATTTATAGCTTTTATCAAATTAATTCAAAACTATCTTTTTCCAAGTACTGCTAAATCTTATTTGCAGAGTTGTTTTGTGTTTGTGAAGTTTTTTTCTGAAGCTCATGATAGAACAGAGCTGCCTCTTTACTGAGATAACGTTAGACGGTTGTGCACGAGGATGCCAAGATAGACCCAACAAGTTGTGAAGGGAATTTCTGAGAATAACTGATAACTGTTCTCTGAAGCATGAATACCCTGTGTGGGATTGCTGATCTTGATAATAGTTACTTTGAATCAAGATTCTTATTTAGGGCATGTGCCTGCTTGCCATGAGTTTATTACCAGAATCACTATTTCATGCAATCAGTGCATCAAAAGAACTAACCTTGTACACAAGGCTCCTATTTAGAGTCAAAAAAAAAAAATGGCCATTTCTCTACACACAGGTCCTTATTACCACCCTTGCCCTGATGACAATAAGCACGTAGCTCAGACAGTCCCGTGCCACTCACTTTATCTGCCCTACGAATCTTGGTGTAAGAAATTAGTAAAAGGATGATGGATCAGAACTGCAGATAAGGAGAAGGGCTTGGGATAAAAACGTTAAAATTTTACATATATTATTGACACAGAGAGACACCACTTAGCAGAGGCTGTCAGGGCAAACGCATGCTTACAGCTTGATATCTGGTAGTACTTATAAAATACTTACATGTCTCTCCCAAATTGCTGGACCCAAGATTACAAATTGGTACATTTTTTTTGAAAAGCAAGCAAAGATATTATGTCATATTGATTTAATACCTAGAAGGAAAAAAATGTTGTCCCCTACCAAGATACATTTTTGCATCCTGTCTAATTTCTTAACATGAGCACATTTCAGAAAATGATTTAGGTGGTTTTCTGTCAAAAACATTACATTATATATTTCTCAAACAAACATCCAGTTCCATCCATGATGCATTTGGCTAGTGTATCTCTCAGTCAGAGAGAGGACAATAACTAAGGAAGAAATAAAAGGAGCTTCTGTCAGAGCAGGAGGAGACAGGTGTTAGTATGTCCCTTCCTAGTTGGCTATGACATCCTCCCGGAGCTACAGGTGTACGTATAAGTATATACAGTAACATAGTTTTACCTGCCCTCCATTTTTTGACTCAGCATTATTTAACACTATTTTCAAATACAGAGTCTGACTTTTGGATGCCACAGACAAAATACAAAAAACGGAAGTTAGAAAACAGAGATTCAAAAAGGATTTGAACAGAAACACGGCCTAAGAGGAAAAGCTAAAAGAATTGGGGTTAGTGCTTAACAAAAAGAATAACCTAAAAGAAAACCATCTATTATTTCATTTATGCTCTTTTGGCTGAGTGCATTTAAGTCTCTTCTATTGTTTTCCAAAGAAAAAGGGACATGGATTAATAATTAGAGAAGAGCCGGGCTTCTCTTTGATTTATGATTCTTGATAAATTGTCCTAGCCCATTTCACAGCCAGCATCCAATGTTTCTGTTCCCTTTTTGCCCTGGAGGTATCAGAGAGGTGGCCTGGGGCAACAGATGCCCATTGTGTAGGATGGGAAAAGAGACACAGGATTGGGCTGTAGCAGGGACTGTCACAGTTTTTCTATCACTTTTTTATATTTTTGTATTCCATTTATTGCTTCCTTCATGTCAGTAACTGAATAGCTCTTATTCTTCCTGAACCTGACCTCTCCATTGAAAATTACATTCTGTATTATATTATTTTCATTTACACCGTCCTATATTTATTTAGAAGTTCTCCTACTTTGTTTAGGAGTTTTCCTACATTTTTCCTACATTTAAAGAATGGCTACCTTATGGGCATTCTTTAAAGACTAGTAGCAGGATGCAGTCTTTGATAAGGCACTCAATAAATGCAGGTCTTATCTTAACTAGCCACAGGCACAGATACCTACAAAACTGATGGATGATGGCAAAACAACTTGGAATTTTCTATACAATGATGCCAGGAAAAGAGAAGGTCTTTCTGCATTTTTCTTCACCTTATATTGGCTAAAAATCCTGGTTTCTTTGCTCCTAGTACAAAACACTGTGTATTAAAGACACTAAATGAGCTATACTGTCACATAAGATTTGTTGACATTTCACACTGTCTTTAGCATAATTTATAACTTACACACAGTTCAAGGAAATAAATAATGATTGGAATTTAGATTCACCATAAATTAAAAAGTGATTGCTTTGGTTGTAGCACATTAGAATATTAGAACACAGTAATTGTTTATATTTTATAATATGAAGCATCAGTGGTGGGCAATATCTTTACATAACTCTTGTTATCGGCTTGATAGAATGGGCTTTGGTTTAAAAGATGTACATTGTAAGTAAATAGTATTACGACATGGATATCAATTTATATGATTAATATTATATATATGTCACAAATGTTTTGAATAGAAAAACTTATAAATATATTCTGGCTTCTTATTCGAAGTATTATTGCTATACTGGTACTATATTAATAAGTTCTATTAATACTATTTAGCAATAATAAAAATACACAATTGTAATATTTGTATTACCAATGCTGTCCCTAATATCTGTAAGTATTTTAATTTCAAAACATTTAAAATCGGTTCTCATTTCAAGCAAAATGTTATCTACTATAGTCAAAGATAAAAGGTGAGAACTGATAAATTTATTATCAACTTCTAGACCATCTTGAGTTTTCCACCATTAGTCAGGACTCAACCCATAAACCATATCTTCAAACATTTTCAGAAATCTGTTCCAAGACTACAAAACTATTTTTCTTGAAGTATTACCTAAATTCTTCCTTAGACAAGACAAAAATTCTCCTTAATAAAGATTTTTTAAAGAATACAAATGGGTTTTAGTCTCCTATCCATAATATTAGGAAAAACCATATAAAATTTCATCTTTATAGGTCAAAAAAGTGGTCAAATATTAGCGATTTTATATAGTTCAATGTAATGTTATTCTAGACAGATTTAATGTTCCTTATAAAAGTCATTTGAAAGACAAATATGTTAAAGTCAAATTTTCCTGGATTCTTTCATCAAGCTTAAAAATAGAAAACGTTACTCCTTCAATAAATGAAAGACAAAGATTTGGTGTTAGGCTCTTTTCTAAATGTGGGAGTTATATATTCCATGCTATAAAATCTTCTGAGAAAATATTTGATGTCTAAGCATTTTACTAAAAATACTCTTCCAGAAACAGTTCCAAAGAATCTAAATAGATTTGCAAAACTCTAAAAACAATAACATTGTCCTAAATTTTTTTTGTTTGTTTTTAGAAAACATGGTTATTTATTTTGGAATATATAAGTATTTGTTTTGAAAACATGTTATTTATGTTAACTACGCTCAGTTTGTTAGTGTTATTATTAAATAAATTAATGAATACATATTTTTAATTTCTCAGTTTTAATATCTAGTGCGGTAAATACCAATAGATATAACCCACAAAAGTCAAAGCTCTCTGGGGTTTTCAATAATTTTCAAGGATGTAAAATGTCTCTGGGACCAAAAAGTTGGTGAATCATTGAATTAATTAAAGAGATAAATCAGAAAAAGAGAAGGGAAGTAACAGACAGTAGATACTGTATAAATCATATTATTTATTCCATCGTAAGGGAACCTCAGTTGGACCTGCTTCCATAATCTGACTGGCAGAATATCTGAGGAACTCATCTCACTACTCACTTGGGATGGAGATTTCCACAGATCTATTCCCAAACCTGATCCCATGTAATTTTTTTACTGCTCACGGGTGCCGCAAAGGAACGTCTGGGCAGGAACAAACCTACACATTAATATAGCAACAGCAACAGGTATTCTCTTACATGACTCGTTGATTTTAGATATAATTTCAAGGGTCATCAGATTCCTTTTCTTTATCATAACAATCTGGAGAGATTAAGAAAAACAGAGGTGTTTGACTCTCAGTTTACAGAGGTGGAAACAAAGACAGAAGATTTCAGGCTTTTACCCTAAGGCACACAAGCTGTGTTGAGGCAGGTTGTGGAATTTAAGGCACCTGCTTCCAAGCATAGTGCTTTATCCACTAGGTTGGTGTCTGCAAAACTGCTTTTTAGCACTAGAAATTTTTCTCCCATGAAATCTTGCTCAGAAGACCCTTGTAAAGCACAAAGAAAGGAAGCTGTGGCAGGTGGCAAGAGAGCCAGCGACTGAGACTCCCAATCCCTTTGCTCACCTTTAGTCAACTCTGTCCCTTCCTTTTCCTCCTCCCTCTCCCTCTGTCTCTCCCCTCTTGGGACGCCAGGCTGGCCCATACCTCCTCTCATATATTTGCCCCTTTCTGCTCAGCACCTGCTTCCATTACCCTGCCTTTCTAGACATCTACTGAAGTATGTTTTACTATATTTCTTCAAATATGCATGTATTCCTTGTAAAATATGCAGTGTTATTTTTTCTGTGTATACGTGTTTAAATTACACAAAGGGTATTATGCTATAAATCGTGTGTCGTTTCTCACTTTTGTCCTATTAGCACTGTTCTTCAAAATCTACCCAGATTTTTATTTCTACATCTAGCTGGCTGGCTTTTATGCACATATTGTTCTATGATATACATTAATATACCATATTTCACTTATCCATTTCTCTGTTGATGAATCCAACTCTCCGCCAGCAAAAACTGAAGAATGCTTTTTGATGTATCACCTTGGAGTGAAACCTGCCCCACATGTGAGTCTCTGTGTGATATATTTTCTGATTTCTTATATGCATGAGAATGTATTTATTATACCCTCACATTTAAATAAGAGCTTAACTGAATTTTTCTTTAATTCTAGTTTTAAATTATTTAATTTCAACATTTTGAAATGAGGGCTCCTTTGATTTTGTTCCTCTGTATTTAGTTTTTTCTGTTAATAATACTTGCCACCAAAGTCATAACTGACCCATAGAGCTACAGGAGAAAACAAAGGATGGGGAAGAGTGGAATGAAAGGGGGAAATTGCATTTAGTATAAGGGACACAGAGTTCAGAGTCGCAGAGATGGTTTTGAATATGAGAGAACATTACCAGAAGAGAAAAAAAAAATCCACAAACTAGGGCACTGATCTGGCTTTATTAACTCAGGAAAAATAAATCCCCCAGTATTTCCATATGTTATGATAACCCATGAATCTCCTCGCTCTACTCATGAGTTGTAATCAAAAATCTACTTAAATGTCAGGAGCTAATGGCCAGATTCAGGTGTTTCATATAACTTATTATACCAGGTATTTTGTGACAAAAAGAAGCTTTGCATTTGATTCAATGTTGTCTGATATTACTATACTTCTTTCTGGTTTGTTTTTGTTTTCATTCATCTGTTTTATCTTTGCTTATCCTTTTCCTTTGAACCTTTCTCCAGTCACAATTGATGAAAGCAGTTCTGGGTGTCATGTACTGGACATTTTACACTATAAAAATAAAGTAAAATCTCCATACCATCTAAGGTTAGCCATTAGTATCAAGACAAATAGAAGGTTTTTCCAGCTTAAAAATGATGACTTTCAAGGTTTATAGTTACGGGTAATGGATAAAAGTCATCAAAGAAGGGGATAATGAAGAAATAATTAAGCTTCCGTCCTGAATTTCCTCTTAGTATTCTTATGAGTATTAAAAAAATAGAGAAAAACTGGGAAGAATCTGTAACTGAAGCTCTTTGATAGATTTACTAATGGGTTGAGGAAAGGATGAACTTAGAAAAAAGGAAGAAATGGCATGTCTCAATAAAAGAGGCACAAAATACAAAATATACCTCAGCTAAATGTTCCTGTAATAATTTCTTATTAAAAAGGTAAATCAGTTGGGCTTACTGAGGTAAACAATGAATTCCCTCAAATGCACAAACATCGTGGAGTTATAAATAAAAATCTGAATAGGAGTGTCTATTTTTATTGCAATGTCTCTATGGAAGCGCTCCAAAGATAGAGTTGAACTGGTCGTACACCATAAGCCTCAAAACGATCACTTAGGGTTTGCTGCATGCATACACTGTGGAAATAAAATGCTTCTTGGCTTTTATTGGTTCAATCTATCCAGGATCATAAGTATGTAATCAGGTATGTTTCAGGGTATTACATTTTAAAATAGCATTCTTATTTTATTTGTGTAATCTCTTATTGCCTTCCAAATTGGTTATTTGTGCACTTGACTTGGGCAATAAATAACCTAATGTTTTCTTCTTTAGTTATGTAAATAATATAACAAAGGAAACAATTTGATACCCTCAGGTAAATATTAACCAAACATTTCAAAAGTACAATGCCTATACAGATTATCGGACACAATCCTTTCTTGAAGGCAGCATATATTCTAAAAGCAAGAGGGAACATATCCAAATTCAAAATAAATTCTACTGGAGTAGACTGCTAAAGCAATTATCAAGATCATAAAGGGATAAGTCCCACTTTCACCCACTCCTCAGCATTATACTCAAATGTGGAGATGTTCTTAACTTGTATCAGATACAACATCATCCCAATTCTCTATTCTACCCCAAGCAGTAGAAAATGGATTATAAAAATGAATAAAACTATATGCATATATTTGATATCTTATAATATAAAAGAGTATTGCTTGAACTTGATTACAGGGTCTATTTAATGAGAAATGTTGTCATAAATCTCCACTGGTTACTTATGTTGCATTTTATGATGATATTACTTACATTTTCCTGGTGTAAAAAATTTCACATATTGAACAAACATTTTGGGGGTACTTCCTATTCTATGCTAAGGCCTGTGATCTAGACCTTAGATATACCAAAAAAAATTAAAAAGTGAAGTTTCTACCCTTGACAAATGTATTGGTTAAGAATTATACTCAGCTACTAATAACAAAAGTGTGCATACATAGGTGAGAAGCCCAAGGCTGGTATGGTGGCTTCTGAAGTCACTGGGGACTCAGACCTCTTTGATCTTTCCCCTTCGCTGTCCTGAATCCTCATGGTCACACTCTGGCTACTGGAGCTCTGGCAAGAGGGAGAATATTGGAAGAAAGAACACCCTCTCCCACTACCCATTCAAGGAACTTTCCTCTCTACCCTGTACAACAACTACAATACATTAGAGAACTTAGAAACTTGGCCACACCTAATCACAAGGGACCTAAGAATCTTTTATTAAAAAGAGAAGCATGGGTAGGAGTCTCAGCCATAACTAGGAAAAAAATGATTAACAATATAATGTGATGAGTGTGTCAATGCTGGATTTTCAGTATGAGTTTTACCAGTGGTTGGCTGAGCACAGGAATCCTAGTCAGAATAGTTAACATATGTCTACAGTAATCAGGGATCCAATTACATTCAGGGAATGGAAAGAATATTAGTGTGGTTGAAGAGTAGCATGCTTGAAGGAAGTACTAAGGCTGGGCATCCTTTTCCAGAAGTATAGCACAGAGGTTAAAGTACAGACTCTGGCATCAAATTGCCTGGATGACCTTGAGAAAGTTAACTATGTTTTATCTCATAGGTAAAATGGGGATAATAATTACACCTACCTAATTGGGTTTTTATGAGTATTAATGGAGATAAAATCAGAAGTGCTTAGAAAACTTACTGAAATATAATTATTCAATAAATAGCATCTGTTGCTGGTAGATGATGAATGGTCTTACATCTGTTTGCAGAAGGAATACCAACCCCATTAACTAAGGATTGGGGACCCATTAGGGGGCCTGGCATGATCAGATTTATTTCTTAGGAAGAACTTTCTCTGGTGCAGTAAGATTTAAGCTGTTGTCAAGGAGATCCGTTAGGAGGATATTTCAACTGAGATGATGAGGTTCTGAACTAAATCAAGGAGATTAGCTATATTTTAAACTCTTGATAATATTGCCAAAGTTTTTGTTGGAATACTAACCGTTTCACCTACCACCAAGAAAATGAGTGATACCTCACAAAAACCTGACACACGTGTTTGTCTTTTTTTAGTCTTTGCAAAATTATTGAGTGAAAATATTTTATCATTTATTTTAATTAATAATTGTTTTAAGGCTGAATTTTTAAAAGTTTATTAGCTGTGTATTTCCTATGTGTGTTTATATGTTTATATCCTTTTCCAGTTATATTTTGGAAACAAAGTATTTCCTACTGTTTCTATGAGCTGTTTGTATATAAATGATCCTAGCCATTTGCATGCCCTATTAATTTCCAAGATCAAAGGCTGCATGGGTAAAGGGTCAAACGAGGACCACCCCTGATTTGATTATTGATTGCCAATAAAGAGGCAGTCTACGGGACACAATACCAGGGGAAATGTTGCTGCAGAAAAAGCCATGTAAACCTTCCTCCCAAAAGCCAATGACATTTTTAGTAAATTCAACTGAGTTCCTAAATATTATGAGGAATATATATCCCATGAAAAGAATATGAATACCCACTGAGTTCTGCTTTGAAGTCAGCATGGAGTAAAAACAGAATTTGCTCAAAGGGACAACCAACCATGAGTTACACTTATTAAGATTATTCTCGGCCGGGCGCGGTGGCTCACGCCTGTAATCCTAGCTCTCTGGGAGGC
>VBSM01001044.1:15895409-15967254 GCA_008086735.1 Cheirogaleus medius | reverse complement strand
AAAAAAAAAAAAAAAAAAGATTATTCTCGATTTGGGCCCAAGATGACAGACTAGAGACAGACTGCACATGCCGGTCTCAAGAAGAAGATTGAAAATTGCAAGTAGAAGTTCACCTACAAATGTATCGTGTTAGATGATCATTGTGAATCATCAGAGAAGCAACTGGAGATACCCAAAGTGAAGGACAGGGAAGTGGGATGACACACTTAGCAGGATCAGAGGTACCTGAGGAAGGTGCCCACATGTGTGGAAGGGACAGAGGGACAGGAGAGAGAACCACGGGGCTCCACACTCCCCCCAGACACCACAACCCACGCTGCAAGAGAGCCCCTCCACCACTGCAGGCCCCTGGACTGATGCAGGGAGCTGCTTGGAGATTGAGCAGCCGCGTTGCACCAGAGAGCAGGCACAGCAGAGTCCCACTGGCCTCCAGTCCCGGGATGCTGCAGCTAATGCCATTCTGAGTTCTCAGCCACAATATGTCCTGTACACAGAGGGGTCAGCTTCACTGCAGCCACCTCCCCATCACTCCTACTGGGCCAGGGAGGGAGCAGCGATGCCAGGCATTCTCACATGCTCCATGGCTGGGTGCCACGACTGCCCCCACCACTGGGGATTCCAAGAAGTACAGATGCCCACAACATCCATCACCACCATCTGGATAGCATAGCTGCTGCCACCACAACCTGGGTAACAGAATGCCCACACTAGCACCACAGCTGCTGCTGCTACCAGACCAGTGCAGAGAGAAAGCGCCTGCCACTGTGACCTGCCCACTGCACACAGCCCAGCACACCATGCAACTCCATGGCTCCACACTCCACATGCTATCATGCCACTGTGGCCCCACCTACCTCACCCTGCCTCATGTCACATGCCACCACTGCCCCTGAACCTGGGAAGAGCAAATACTAACAGCCCCAGAACCTACTGCCACTGTCTAAATAGCCTCACCTAGCCATGACTGCCACCCTTACAGGAGGACCTGGGCAGAGCAAACTCCCACACCACCTGGCTTGGAAGGGAACATGCCCTGCCCTTCCCCCACAACTGAGCTTACAGCAATGGCCTGGAGACCAACCCACAACTCCACATGAATATCCTCCAGTACTGGCTTAGACTGTGACAACCACAGGGGAACAGGGTGACACAGGAGAACAGCTATGTTACAGACTCTCAGTGCATCTGCCTCTCTCCTGCCTGGTCAATCTTCTGGAACAGGACTCAAGCACACCACCAAGGAATCTCTCCCTCTCTTCACTAAGCAACAGAGTTCCCAGCAAAGGAGAATAGATGTGCCACAAAGCTATTAGTTTTGAGCTGAGAGAAGAGATTCTGGATGAGAAGGAACCAGCATAAGAATGCTAGCAATATGAAGAAACAGGTTCCTCTGACACTCTCAAAGGATTACACTAGCTCCCCAGCAATGGATTTTAACCAAAAAGAAACTTCTGAAATGTGAGATATGGAATTCAGAATATGGATCACAAGCAAGCTCAATGAGATCAATGAGAAAGTTGAAAACCAACACAAAGAAGCCCAAAAAAAAAAAAAATCAGGTCATGAAGGAAGAATTCACTCAAGATAGATATTTTAAGAAACAAACAACAGAACTTCTGGTAATGAAAGAATCATTATGGGAATTCAAAATATAGTGGAAAGTTTCAAGAACACACTAGACCAAGCAGAGGAAAGAATTTCAGAGCTTGAAGACAAGGCTGTCAAATTAAACAAGTTAGTAAAAAATTAAGAAAAAAGAATCAAGAAGAATGAACAAATTCTTTAAGAATTATGGAACCATGAAAGATGACCAAACATAAGAATTATAGATAACTTTGAGGGAGAAAAAGAAAAGGCAAGAAGCATGGAAAACCTACCTGGGAGAATAATAGAGAAAAATTGTTCTGGTCTTGCTAGAGATGTAGATATCCAGATATAAGAAAGGCATCAAACTCCTGGAAGATTCATTATAAATAGGACATTTCCAAGACACATAGTCATTAGACTAGCCAAAGTCAAAGTGAAGGAGAAAATACTACAAGCTGCAAGACAAAAATATGAAGTAACTTACAAAGAAAACTCATCAGACTAACAGCAGACTTCTCAGAGGAAACCTTACAGGATAGAAGGGAGAGGGGTCCTATCTTTAACCTTCTTAAACAGAATAAATGACAGTTAAGAATTTTATATCTTCAAATACCAAGATTCACAAATGAAAGAGAAATAAACTCTTTCCTAGACAAGCAAATACTAGGAAAATTTGTCACCACTAGACCTGCTTTAGAAGAAATCCTTAAAAGTGTTCTGTACATCAAACAGAACAGTTGATACTCACCAGTATAAGACAACCAAAAGTAAAAACTCATAGCTCTTATAAAACAGTAACACAGGGAAAAAACAAAGGAACTAGATAGCAATCAACAAGATGACTGATACAGTATCTCACATATCAATATTAACATTGAATGAAAATGGTCTGAACTCTCCATTTAAAAGATATTGGTTGGAGAAATGGATAAAAAAATACAACCCAAATATATGCTGTCTTCAAGAAACCCATTTAACTCATAAAGACTCAAATACTTAAGGTAAAGGGATAGAAAAAATATTCCATGCAAATGGAAACTAAAAGCAAGCAGGTATAGCTATTATTATATGAAATAAAACAGATTTTAAAACAATAATAGCGAAAAACAGTCATTATATAATAATAAAGGGATTGACTCGACAAGAAGATACAACAGTCCTAAATGTATATGAATCCAAGACAGGAGCTCTCAAATTCATAAAACAAATGTTACCACACTTAAGGAAAGAAAGAAACAGCAACATCATAATAGCTGGAGACTTCAACACTCCACAAACAGAACTAGACAGATAACCAAGGCAGAAAATCAACAAAGCAACACTGGACTTAAATAGGATTCTAGAACAAATGGACCTAACAGACATTTATAGAGCCTTCTACCCCCAAACTATATTATACATTTTTATCATCAGCACATGGAACATTTTCCAAGATAGATCATATGTTAGGCCACAAAACAAATCTTAGCAAGTTTTTAAAAATCAAAATCATACCAAGTATCTTCTCAAACCACAGTGGAATAAAACTAGAAATCAATTCCAAGAGGAGCTCTCAAAACTACACAAACACATGGAGATTAAACAACTTGCTGCTGAACGATTATTGGGTCAATGATGAAATCAAGATAGAAATCAAAAGATTTTTTTTGAATTGAAGAATGAAAGTGACACATGCTACCAAAATCTATGGGATACACCAAAATCACAACTAAGAGGAAAGTTCATACCCTAAACCCCCACATCAAAAAGACAGAAAGATCACAAATTAATAGCCTAATGTTAAACCTCAAGGAACTAGAAGAAGAACAAGCCAAACTCAGACCCAGCAGAAGAAAAGAAATAACAAAGATCAGAGCAGAACTAAATAAGGTTGAAATGAAGAAAAGCATACAAAGGATCAATGAAATGAAAAGTTGGTTCTCTGAAAAGGTAAACAAATTTCACAGACCACTAACTAAATCAACCAGGAACAGAAGAGGGAGTTTTCAAATAACCTAACATCAATCAGAAATGACAAATGAGACACTACAGCTGATACCACAGAAATATGAAATATCATCCAAGACTGCTACGAAAACCTCTATGCACACAAACTAGAAAATCTGGAGGAAATAGATAAGTTTTTGGAAGCACACAACCTCCCAAACCTGAATCAAGAAGAAATAGAAATCCTAAACAGACCAATAACAGGTAGCAAAATTGAAACAGTAATAAAAATCTCCCAACAACAACAAAAAAAAGACCAGGTGGATTCACACCTGAATTCTACCAGATCTACAAGGAACTGACACCTATCCTACTGAAACTGTTCCATAACTTCAAGAAAGAGAGAATCTTCCCTAACTCATTATACAAATCCAGTATCACCCTCATACCGAAGCCAGGAAAAAATGCAACAAAGAAAGAAAACTACAGATCAATATCCCTTATGAATATAGAGGAAAAGAATCCTCAAGAAAATACTAGCAAACCAAATCCAACAGCACATTGAAATTATAATCCATCACGATCAAGTGGGTTTCAACCCAATGATGCAAGGATGGTTCAACATACATTAATCAATAAATGTGATTCACCACATAAACAGAATTAAAACAAAAACCATATGATCATCTCAACAAATGTAAAAATGCACTCAATAAAATCTGACACCCCTTTATGATAAAAACACTCAACAAACTGGGAATAGAGGGAATATACTCCAATATAATAAAAGCCACATATGATAAAACTACAGCTAGCATCATACTGAATGTGGAAAAGTTGAAAGCGTTTCCCCTAAGATCTGGAATAAAACAAGGATGCCTCGACTATCACCACTTCTATTCAATATAGTATTAGAAGTCCTAGCCAGAGCAATCAGGCAAGAGAAAGAAATAAAGAGCATGCAAATTGTGTAAAGGGGGGTCAAACTATCCCTGTTTGCTGATGATATTATCTTATATCTAGAAAATCCTAAAGAAACCCCAAAAGACTTCTAGAATTGACAAATAAATTCAGCAAGGTCTCAGGTTACAAATTAATGTACACAAATCGGTACCATTTCTATACACTAACAAACATACTAAAAAATGCTCAATATCACTAGTCATCAGGAAATGTAAGTTAAAACCACAGTGAGATACCACCTTACCCTAGTCAGAATAGCCATTACTTAAAAATCAAAAATCAATAGATGCTGATGTGGATGTGGTGAAAAAGGAAAGCTTATACACTGTTGGTAGGACTGTAAATTAGTACAACCTCTATGGAAAATAGTACGAAGATTCCTCAAAGAACTACAAGTAGAATTACCATTACATCCACAAATCCCTCTACTGGCTATTTACCCAAAGAAAATGAAGTCATTTTACAGAAAGACACCTGCACCTGAATGTTTATTGCAGCACAATTCACCATAGCAAAGGTATGGAATCAACCTATGTTGCCATCAATGGATGAGTGGATAAAGAAAATGTGATATATATATCATAGAGCACTACTCAGCTACCAAAAAAGAATGAAATAATGTCTTTTGCAGCTACTTGAATGGAACTGTAGACCATTACCCTAAGTGAAGTATCTCAGGAATGAAAAATCAAGCACCACATGTTCTCACTCATAAGTGGGAGCTAAAAGATGGGTATACATGGTTATAAAGTGGTAAAATGGTCATTGGACATTAAGAAGGGAGTGGTCTAGAGAGGGGTGACGGATAAAAACTTATCTATCAGGTACAATGCACGCTATTCTAGTGACAGATACACTAAAAGCCCTGACTTCAGCATTATACAATTCTCCCATGTATAAAAATAACACTTGTGTCCCCTTAATCTACTGAAATTTTAAAAGAGAGAAAAAAAGATTATTCTCATATATTTTACATAGTTGATGTTATTATGAATTGAAACATTTTTTCAATTATTGTCTCTAAGTGACTGATTCTGGCATAGAGGAAAGCAATTTTATATCATTTGAATGGGTTCTCAGAAATACTGAGCTTTTCAGTGGATTTTCTTGAGTACTAAAGATGATTTTAGTGATTATAATTCTTAATTATGCTAAACTAATGAGGGAAGTATTGTTTATATAAGGAACAAGGACAGAATGGCATTTTATCAGGAAATTAATAAATTATTATAACAGACTTTAAATATTTTATTCTCCTTGAAATATTAATGTGTTATGTCAACCCAGAATGGTCACACATCTTCATAACATTTACCCTCAAACATTTATTAAATTCATTAAGTATACAAAATATCTACAGACTAAAAAACCTTGCTGGATGAGGCTAAGAAAGGAGACCATAAAGAGAAATAAAACTTAGAGATAATAAGTTGAATCTTAAGCAGTATTCACTGTTCTGCTCCGATTGAATTCCCACTCTAGAAATAAATGGAAAATAGATGATTTGGCCAAAATGAACAAGAATATAACATGCTATTATTAAGAAAACTTAAATCAGGCCAGGTGTAGTGGCTCACGCCTGTATTCCTAGCACTCTGGGAGGCCAAGGCAGGAGAATTGCTGGAGGTCAGGAGTTCGAGATCAGCCCGAGCAAGAGTGAGACCCTCTCTATACTGGGAAAAAAAAAAGAAAATTTAAATCGATTTTGTTGCTAAAAGGAGTTTTCTCATTATATATGGTGAAGAAAAAAAAGTAACTAAGCAACATGTGCAAATCTAACCACGTGTTTGTATGTTAACAGAGATTATCTCCAGATGAGAGTCATAAGTAGTGGATTTTTTTCTTTTTGTTTATTTAGATTTTTCAAACTTTTGACAACAAACATCATTAGCTCATGACATCAGAAAAAAATATTACGTTAAAAGAAATCTAATATAATTCCCCTTTTCAGTTTTTATAATAATTTCATATTACAGAAAGAATTTTGGGTAGACTTAAGAGGAAGATAAGTTTATCTAGATGAGAATTTCTGATCAGAAAAGCCCCACACATTTTAACAAATCATAAACATTATTATTACAGTTGTATAAATATTAAAAAGTGAACTAAAAATATTGAGAAAACAAGATTCTCATGAAAGAATCTTCCTGTTCTTTATTGTTCTGAATCAAACAGAAAGTTCGCCTGAGTTGCTTTTTGGAATTTTCTAGACAATCTATTGATAATTCAAGAAAAATGGGGTCAAATATAGAGAATAACAGAAATTCTGTGTGTGTGTGTGTGTGTGTGTGTGTATTTTCAAAAATTCTGTGCAAGAATTAATTGAGTATAAGGTGTGGGTCATTTTTTGCTTCTCTTCAAATCTGTTTCTTATCTAAAATCAAATTCCTTCTTGGCATTTTCTTTAATTATTTCCCAAATATCCTGTCTCCATGTTTTCATCTTTATATACAGCTTAAAGGTTTACTTGAATTTCTCAATTTTCTTAGCAGAAAAATGCTACATGAATTTAAAGTAAATGTAAAACTTTACTGGTTGATGTTTAGTTATTCAAATATCTTTTAAAAAAATTAAACTTCTACCCTTTTATCCAGACTTTCATGAACTCGAGGTTCAACTTCTAGAAACATCCTTATTCTATTCTCACTTTTTCTTTTAAATATAAAGCTTCAGGTAATATGGATGACTCAAGTAAATACAATATAATCAAATAAAAAGGGAAAACCTCACTAATTCCATTACTATTTTTGTTCTCCGATACCTTCCTTTGGATATATCCTGGGTTCAGACATGTAAAGGCAATGACTCCTAGCATCCATTTTAGAATGTTGGTTTGCCCTTGCTGGGGACAGTTCTACACACAATTGTGGTAGGAAGTTATTTTTATACCCTGTCACTGCATTTAATGGAAAGTAACTGAGCATTCAGGTCAAGTTTTGTGGAAAACAAGACCATAGTGTATTTGAAAATGAATATTAGCCTTACAGGTAATTTCACTTGAACCATCCATATTAGTTACAGCATGAATTAATAAAATGAGCTTTGAAATACTTTAAAACAATGCTACATTGTTATTTTGGGTGGCTGCAATGGTCAAAACTTCCTGGCCCTAGAGGACATTTTGAATACTTCCTTTCCTTTCTCTCCATAACATTCCATTATCTGGAAGACTTTAACTAAATTTCTGGGAAGTATGTTTTCAGCCCCTGAACCTAGATTAGCTCTGCATATCAAAGGCCTCTAGCTGGCAATTCTGAGCCACAGACATGAAGCGACTGTATTGACAATTATTCAGTTCTCAGAGAGACAAAGACCCAGTGTTTTATCCTTATTGCATAAAATTACTGTCCATGTTTGGCTAACAGGGATTCATTTGCTCCAAATGCAAAAGGTCCCTGAACTCATTTATAACACAGAAACAAATTATAATAGTTTTAAGGCAATGGAATTCTAAGTTATGATAAGCTAATATTTCGAGTTTTTTCTGCATTTTAGAATGCGCACATCCTGGTTTCAGATCCAAACCCCTGGACACAATTATGGTTGACCAGTAGGCTTTTTAGCTGACAAATGACTGGCTGACTTGGAAACCAGTTCTTAAAGCCTCCAGAGAACAACATACTGATATTCCTGAGCTCTCAGCTCTTAGATTTTTCACGTAGTTTTTACAAAAGCAACACCTCAGGTGTACCAAAGCTTTGTGTAATGAAATCTTTCAGAGCAGCCAGAAAAATATAACTCTTCCCCACCTGGATTCGGTTGTGGGTTAGAGCACATTTAATTTCAAGTCAATAGGTTCCTGCACATCAGCACTTAAGGGATTAAAGACAAGTCTAGTTTTGTTGCCCTAAATGTACTGTTATTGTTATCAATTCGTGCAGCCTTGCAATAAGTTTTCAATAAATCTAAGATTAACTATTATTTTCTTCCTATAAATAAAATATAATCATCTTAAAAATCAATGAAGGGAAAACTATCATATCCATTAACCTGGCTCAGAATCCCTCCAGGCTCCTGTATGAAACACAGCGCTGTGGATCTTTCATTTTATTGAGCTATATCTCTTTGTATAGCAACCAGCAGGCAAAAAAAAAAAAAATCTAATCTAAAAATCAAAGACTACTTTTTTGTTGTTGTTCTAAAACCACTGAGATAGGGGCTGAATATTCTTTTCTGCCTGGGGTTAATTTTTTTTTCTGCTTTAATTTGCAAACATATAATAAAAAAAAAAAAAGGACATTGCCTCAAGTAGCTAGTGGCTTTATTACCATCTCTCCTGCCAGTCTCCACTTTTTATCACTTCCAAATCCTTTGTTTTTAAAGTCACCTGTACAGCCCTGCAATGTTATAAACACCTTCAGTTGTCTTCACCAACTGTCATTTTGTACCATCTGCTGTTATAATCTCAAAAGCAGTAATGCATGGGGGTCAAGGCCACTTTCTCTCAGGAAACTAAAAAACAACAGAGCCAAGTCATTTAGTGTGTTTTTTTTCTCCCCCTGTCAGCTTTACTACACCCTGGAGTGGACATTTTCTTTGCCTTTCAGTTGTGAATGTTCCTCAGAAGACATGAACTTCACAATAAGGTAACCATACAAAAACAAGATTTTATAGACAACCCATTATCTACTAGCAGAAGGGGGTGATTAGTCATCTGCTCCACTTGAAATAGATCCAAAGAATTCAAGCCCGTACTGCAAAGAGAAAAACACATTCACCTCAGGATTCTAGGAAAGGAGAGTCCTGCCCTAACATGAGAGATGCCAGAAGCAACCTCTCAAAGGCTGTAAGTCCTCTCAGAAATCAAGCTCAAGGAGTTGACTAGCTCTCCCACTCAACCAAGATTCAGGATCTTTCCTCACCCCCATACCACTCCAACCTCGATCATCAACACTTTTAAGCCTTTTTTTTTTTTTTTTGACTGGAGCCAAAAAAAAGGACCACCATTTGTTTCTGCTTTTGTTGGCCACTAAAAATGGTCAGTTCAATTAAATTAATCCAACCACTTAGTCCAAATAGTCTTTGTACAGACATAATCCTTTTGTAAAAGAAAACTTATCAACATATTCCTCGTTTTTTATTTCCTGCAATTTGTTACAAATTCACATAAAATTTTCCAACTTGAAGAAGTCTAGTTTACTCTCAAGGCAGTTCCCATGCAAGTACCAAGTTTTTGCCCCCATAAATAAAATATATAATAATCATCTTAAAAATCAATATGAGAAAACAATCAGAACCATTAACCTATCTCAAAAATCCCTTCAGCCACTTGCATGAACCACACAGTGCTGAGTCTTTCATTTTATTGAGCTGTATAATTCTTCGTATGGCAACTGGCAAGAGAAAAAAAATCAAAGATTCAGGTGCTGTGTTCTGGAAATCAGAGAGAAGTGGGAATGTAAGCATAAATTTTGACCTTTTTTGATTATAGAAAAAAATAAATTTTGGAGACCCAAGATACAATGGTTTTGAACAACTAGAAGTTAGCATGGTTTGGCTTCTCCCTTTAACAGCACTTCCCCATGAGCAATTTATAAATCTGGGCATCAATTTTGAAAACAGTCAAAACTTTTCTTTAAGATTTAAGAAAAAGAGAAGAGGAAGAAAAGATTGATTTTAAAAGTTGAAGTATGAGTTAAATGCCCTGAAAAGACAGGACTGGTCTAGGCTCAAGCCTATCATATCTGAGCTGAAATGGAAATGCTCATACGAACTTGATCACTATTTCCCATTGCTCAATGGTCACTTCTTAATTCTCTCCTTTTCCACTGAGATTCCTTTGTAAAGTTCAACAATGAGGAAAATTCAAAAAGTATAACTGGACATTAAATATCTAACTTCATTAATGTTAAGTAAAGTCTTATAATACATTATATCTCAAGAATACATTCTTTAAGAAAATAACCTTCCTCTTCTTCCTTCACTCCTTTGAAAAAATAAAATACCACTTCACTTAACATAAGGATAAAGCAAAATAACTGTCCAGTGGTTTATCTTATGAACCATGGACATGTTAAAAATATAAATAAAGGTATTATTAATACCATAATACCCACACAAAAACAATCAACCAACTCTGCATGGGATGAAGAAAGGAATAGTGTGGTAGTCAGACATTATAAAAATTGAGTAGAGAATCAGTTTTTGTTAGAACTTTGAGAAAACTTATTATTTTTAATATCTGGGCAACACAAAATTTAAATAACCATTTTACTATTACAGATATCTCTACAAACCAATTTAAGAGCTCAACATTTGGAGAAAGAAAATTATATATGGCTTCCTCTGTAAGAATGTAATAAAGAAATAACAGAATTTAGAACACAAATGCTATTTTCCATATCTAAATGCGTAGAAATCAACTTGGTTCAATTACTTCTAATTTTAAAGTTTTAAACTGCGTCTTATACCAGACAATTAAAAGTATTAAACAAAAGAGAGAAGAGATTTTATTCCTTAATAGTACCTAGAATATGGCCAGATGTTTAGACCATTTGCATTTATTGGGTTTTATTCTTTTAATCTCATTTTATATTTAGTATTTATTATAATTTATTATTATTTCTTCTGTTCCCTTTCCTTAAGTTTTGCCAGCTTATCTAAGTTTCACTTAATTCTCCCTCTTTCCCTCCCCCTACAGGTAATTGGGAAAAAAAATTGTGTATATTGATTTCACTGGTGATTATAGTCCTGTTCCCAATAATGATCATTTCAAGTATATATTCTATTAATACATCACAATCAAATAATAATTCTCTCATGCTTGCTTGGTCACCGCTTCCTCTCCTTTCATCTCTGTCATTGAAAGACACTATTAAGATCTCTTTTTCCCCAGTTATCCCATGTCTCCCACTGAGGAGAGGCCTTTGTAATGCTTTTCCTTGCAAAAGAATTTTACTTAGGTAGTCTATAAATCTTAATTTCAAGCTATTATTATGTTATCCCTTTCAGGGTTTCTCTATTGTTTCACTAATCTTTATATAATAAATACCCAGTTAATTTTTAATCACCTGCTGAGTCTTAATTATTGCAGGATCCGTTACCACTTTTTCATTCCTCTTTATTTCCCATTACCTTGAGATAGATGACCTGATTCTACTGGCTAAAGATGGGAAGCCTTCCTCAAGAATTTTCTTCAGGTAGGTGCCCAAGTGGTATATTCTCAGATGCCTTGACTCTCTCTTACTTTGACAGATAAATGGTATCTTGCTTGGATAGGTAAAGAATCTCTGGTTAGCAGTTCTTTTTTTCTGTTTTCCTTTTGTTTAAAACCCAGCTGGGTGCAATGGCTCACACCTGTATTCCTAGCACTTTTGGAGGCCAAGGCAGGAAGATGGCTCGAGGCCGGGAGTTCAGACTAGCCTGTGCAATATAGCAAGACCCCTGTCGGTAAAAAAAAAAAAAAAAAAAAAAAGACCTAGAAAAATTAGTGGGGCATGGTAGCACACACCTGTAGTCCCAGCTACCCGGGAGGCTGAGGCAGGAATATTGCTTGAGCCCAAGAGTTTGAGTTTGCAGTGAGCTATGATGACACCACTGCACTCTAGCTTGGATGACAGAGTGAGACCCTGTCTCAAAAGCAAAAAACAAAAGAAAAAAGAAAACCGACCATCTTCTCTTTATATGGAATATAAAGAATGTTTATACCAGACTAATTCTCTTTCCTTTACAATTTATTCTTAAAATTTCACCAGAATATATTTAGTTGTAAGTTTGTTTGTTTGTTTTTATGAATACTCTTTGGGACTGAATGAATCCCTCCACTTTTAAGATTCAAATCTTTCTTCAGCTTAAGGAAATTTTTTCAATTACTTGTTAAATCATTTCGTATTAGTCATTTGTTTTCTGTGAAGATACTGCCTAACTTATAACCCCAAAATCTTACTGACTTGCAACAAGCACATTGAAGTCTGTAGATGGGCTATAGGTCAGCTGGTCTTGATCTGTAGGAGGTAGAGCCTTTGAGAGGTAATTAGGTTGAGATGAGGTCATGAGGCCGGAGCTCCCATGATGGGCTTAGTGCCCTTATAAGAAGAGGAAAAGACACCAGAGCTTCCTTTCTCCACTACATGAGGATACAGCAAGAAGGCTGCTGTGTTCTAGCCAGGAGCATGGTCCTCACTAAGAACCAAATGTGCTGGCACCTTGTTCTTGGAATTCCCAGCCTTCAGACCTGTGAGAGATACAAATGTCTGTTGTTTAAGCCACCCAGTCATAGTATTTTGTAACAGCAGCTTGAGCTGACAAAAACAGCTCTGAAAATTTATTTATATACTCTAAATATACATTCTTGAGAGTCTTGACTTTTTTCTTCAATTTCTCTTCAATCTTTTTCATTAGGTCTAATTTGGTAGTATCCTTCCTATTCTAGTTGTTCCATTTCATCTTCTTTCCTCAAGTGACTTAGTCTTGTAAACTTAGTCATGCTCTACGTATGTCTACACAGAGTTGTTTTCTTTCAGTGTTACTGTAGGTCAGACTGATTGTCTCTCTCATGGAGTGGTATTCTTACTAGTGGTAGTAGGCATAGCAGTTTCTGTTCTTGTGGGCTCATAGCACAAACTGATAAAATGTCAAGAAGGAGGGAAATGAGTCTGGGGAAATGGACGTAGAGCACCTTCTAAATAGCCTTGTCTTGCAATGAAAATAGATTTTATTTTTATCTAGGAGCTTTATTTTTAAAACCATTTATGATTTTTATTTTCTCAAATTGACATTTCATTTTCAAAAACAAGAATAATTCCTAGGAAAATAATGCAAATTGGAAAACAGCCTTCAAAAATATTTCTAGTTAAAGTATAGTGAGTAAATGATTTTCAATATTCAAATACATTTGAAATGTAAATAATAAATTGCTTAAAACTTTCAGAATATCTGTCCTCTCCTTGCACAGACTCGTAAAGGCATTTAACATTTCTGGAATTTATATAATGAAATCTGTGTCCAGTCAGGGTTACAGGTGTTCTCCTCATAACTGCAGTGTTCTAGTAGTTCATACCAGACCAGAGAATTTTCAAATTTTAGAAGACTGAACAGTAGGCATCACAGTTGTTTAGGAGGCTTAAATCATCAATAAAGAAAGATGAAATAACTGAGGCAGTTGGTTTTAGTTTAATTTCTCATCACTTCACTCTTCCAAATTAACAATATTTCACAAATAAGAAAATTAGAGATTTGTTCTAATTATTCAGTAAGTTTTGAGTAATTAGTGTTTATGCAGATCAATCATCTATAAGTTTTGAGTAATTGCACACCTCGTAAAACCCACAATTCTTATGGTTAAGCAGACTGGGTAAGCACACAGACTGGTGAAGCAGAGGATATTTGTCATATTTTCCTATCATACCCTTTTCCCAGCACTCAGGGTCTTAGTTATATTCTCAAGCCCTGGGGAGTCCCTTCCTCTCTCATTCTGAAAGTTCTCTCTTAGCCTTACCTGCCCTGAAAAGACACCATCTCCCCAAACTCTCCCTTTCTTTCTTCTCTAATGTTTAGTATCCTTTTTCCCCCTAAAGCCATACCTGTCATCTAAGTTAATAGGTTGGATGATGTCAAAATTCAAATGTGACCCAAGTCACTAATGTGAAAATTAAAGTATCTATGACTATGTGACACATTCTATAGGAAACACCTGCAATTTGAGACAACTATATTATTTTATAGCACTGTTAAGATTTAGCCTAGCCATGAACTAAAGTCTGAAGACCTTCTATTTAAACCAAATATTTTCATAAAAATATAAGAACAATGAGAAAAATTACAATCGTAAACTATAAACAATAGTCAACTCAAGGAAATTTGACTTGGCCAAATTTAACATAATTAGCACTTTGGACAAACCCCCACTTCTAACATTCTGGTAAACACAGTCCCCTTTACTCACTTAGGTACTTAGCAGACTACAAAATCCTAAACAGCTGCTATCTCAGAGACGCACCAGAACTCCCTTTAACTTACAACCCAGTTCTGGAGTGAAGATTAAAGTTTTGCCTCTTAAACTAACAAGGTCTTAACATCCAGGAGCATCTATGTCTGTCTAGTCCCCAGTCTCCTCACTGACCTATTAACTAGCTCTTCAACATGTTGAATCCATGTTCTGAGGTTGCTACGATATATCTTCCTACAGTTGAAAATGTGAGGAAGCGTCTAGCATTCTTCCCTTGTCACTGGATATTCCATTTTACTGCATGCTCCAATTCTGCGTTCAAATCCCAGCTCAGCAATTTGCCGGCTATGTGGCACTGGGCTAGCATCTTAACACCTCTGTGCTTCCATTTTCTCATCATGGTAGTGGGGATATTTCATGTTGTAAATTTCCATGAGGACTAACGGGGTGTGTGAATCATGGGGAACACTGATCAGCAACCAAATAAGTGCACAATGAAAGCCCATGTGATGTCCTATTACAGACGTCAATGCTTCTCAGTGGTGGATGCACATTAGGAGCACTTGGGGAGCTATTTAAAAATGCTGATGCCTGGGCCCCCACCCAGGACAATGAAATTGGAATATCTGAGAGTGGTGCCCAGGATTAGGTGTGTGGCAGGATTCTAAGGCCAGAACAACCTTAAAGATAGTAAGAATAATGATAGTTATCTATTGAGCACTTACTATGTATGTGCCGAGCTGTGTCCCTAATCACTTTACTTACATCCCCTCCCCCCAAGCCAGGCTCCAGAGGGGAAAATAACAAACACCCACAAGCCATATTTAATATGAGGGTCCCCTTCCCCTTTGTGGATCTTTCCCAGCAACCATAGTCCATGGCTGAAAGGTTTAAACTGGAAGTTCGGGAGAAAAGAGGATGAGACTATTCACTGAATGAAAGAGAACCAGCTTCTGCCTTGATTTCTTTTCCCAGACAGCCCACACCTGCCCACACCTGCCCCTTTTCCATCCTGGATGAATTTATAACATAAGTTGTTATACTTTAGCTCTACAAAATAGACTTAATAGCCCAACATAGTTACCCTTGCTCTCAGGTCTTTGCACAGCTATTATATGGACACTTTAGGAAGGGATATTAATTTATTATAAACTTTCAACCAACTAAAAAATTAATTTCCTGCAAAAAATTAACATGTTCTATGATATAGTAGAAAATATAATCTAATTGCCATGATATATTATAAGTGAAAAAAGCAAGAGGTAGAACAATAGCAACATTATGATCCCATTCCTGCAAAAAAAAAATTATTTTCTATTAATATTACATGCAGAAGTAGTCATGTATATTCACACCAAAATATTATCAGCCAGGCATAAATATTCCAGCTATACCAGTAACATCAGTTTTAGTTTCTTTACAGAAAGTAGTAACTCAAGAATAATTTTTATGTCTCTAAATAAAGTATAATACTGAAAATGACCTCTTTATAACACAAAAAGAACAAAAACAAGGCTATCATAATTTCTTTCAAAAGATTCCCAGACAAAAGTGTTTGTGTTATTTTGTAAGCTTCTTTATTTGCATAAAAGCATGCTATGTCACATTTCTATATTTTATTGAACTTCTATTAAGAATATATAATCCAGATGTTCCTTGATTTCAGAAAGCAATTTTTCTTAAATATGAACTCGTTTACATTACAAAAGAGTCTTCTTTTTAATAAAAGAATCAAAGCAATTTTTCTTTAAAGCACAAATTCCTCTACGAATTTATGATTTTATTAAAAATATAAGTTTCAATTCATTAGATGTACCCATCATGAAAAGATATTGGGTGTCCACATTATTTGCTTATAAAATGTAGTGACTAGATTTATTTCCAGTAATTTGAGAGGCAGTCACTCCCTCCATTCCCCAAGAGTGGGCAGCCCACCTGTACTTTTTCTGCTGACCGAGGAAAAGAATTGCTATTCCAAGCAGTGCTTCCTTCATTGACCCTCAAATTCTCAAAAGTTGTCACAATTTTCAGATGACAACTTTAACATAGATCCGATTTCTGAATATCTATTTCCTAATAAATTAATGAAGGTTTCATTTACTTAAATTTTTTATCAAATATAGAAATTGTTGAAATGGAAAATTAAAAGAAATAACATTTTTCTTAGTACTTGATGTTTTTAAGAAAGCTCCACTAGACTTGGTTGGTGACAGGGACAGCAGGGAGATAGTTCAAAATTTTATTAAAATAGTCCAGGCCAGACATAAAAACCTTAAGTACAATAAGAGCAAAGAAACTTAGGGGGGAAACTGGAGAATATAATGACACCCAACAGGCATTTTCCCCTACTACTTCCTTCCAGGCAGAACCCATCTCTCACTACGGAAGCCTAGAGAGCCAGATAGGCAGACAGCCTGCCTGCCTGTGAGGCCCAGGGTACCTGCAGGAAGGCTGCTGGTGCTGGCGGGAGGGAGAATGTCCCTAGGAAAGATTTTCCACTCTGATAAGAAGATTAAGAAACTCAAGAAAGAACCCTATCCTTTTGGCTTCTGGTGATTGTTAAGTGAGAAAGTGATGCTTACTGCTACATTGTTGTATACAGCCCTCAGGGGACCAAAGAAGCTGTAGAAAAGCCATCCCCAGTTCTGATGGCTCTGAACTGCTGAATTAACCCTGGAAACAGCCTGACCCCAGGATCCTTTTTATGTGAAAGGACAAAGTACTCGATATTTAAACAACTTTCGGTCGGATTTGCTATTACTTGCAGCAGAAGATATTGTAACCCAAACAGAATGGATGCATTAAACATGATATTATTCAGTAGGTGGAATCTATAGGTAGCTCTTGATCATTGATAGATTATAAAAGATGAGGAAAAGAGGAAGCGTAAGATGACTTCCAGGAAATTTAAGTCAAAAGGCTTTGGGTGATATGGTTTTTACTAAATAGAAGAATGGAAATATAGGAAAAGTAGAGAGGGCATGACAGTGAAGAGTGATTAATAAAGTTTGGCTCATTTGGGGACACATTAATATTTTTGTTTGTTGGAACATTCAGATAACTCTGTGTAGTAGGTGATGGGGTACAGTCCTGGAGCTCAGATATTAAATGTATGGAAGATATAGAGTAGATAAGAATGCAAGCTTTGATATTTGGTTGGCTCTAGGGCATTTCTCTTTTTAAATTTCTAGCAAAGATTTCTTCCTTAATCCTGACTCATATATCTAAATGCCTACAGTACAGTCTCTTTTTGAAAATTTCATAGGTACCTTAAATTCAACTTGACCACACCTGAATATCGAATTTCTCCCTATTCCCCTAATGTCTTTCTCTTCCTGTGTGTAATATACAAGACTGTGACAATAATGCATATTCTCTGAAAAATAGTGAGTCAAGGACAAACCTATAGGAAACAGTGTTTAAAGGGTAGGCAGAGGAAGAGGTTCTCACCAAGAAACCAAGAAGGAATAAGAAAATTGGAACTGACTCAGAAAAGTTTAATAGAAGTCAAAGAATAGAGTTTCACAGAGAAAACAGTCAATAGTGTGAAATGCCACATAGGAGGGTACAATCAAATACAGGCTTATAAATCAGATTCCAAAAAGGGTCAGCCACTGCCTCAGACAGAGGCATTCAGTCATTAAAAATCATTAAAAAAAAGGGATAATATTCACAGAACACTACTTTCTACTATGAAAATTTTAACTGCACTATACAAGCACATATTTTTTGTGTTAACAATTACTTTAACTGAAATTTGAAAACTTTGAGGGAATTTTTAAATAAAATTAGCAGGGTGAAATCAGAGTTCAACATGTCTTTTCTCCAACATCCAACAAACTTACAAATTATACTTTCAAAAGTGGGAAGGGAATTGACCAGCAGCAACTAAATGTAAAAAGGTATAACCCTTACTAAAAATCTTTATAGGAGGCCGGGCACAGTGGCTCACGCCTGCAATCCTAGCACTATGGGAGGCCGAGGCGGGCAGATCACTCAAGGCCAGGAGTTCACAACCAGCCTGAGCAAGAGTGAGACCCCGTCTCTACTAAAAATAGAAAGAAATTAATTGGCCAACTAAAAGTATATAGAAAAAATTATCCGGGCATTGTGACGAATGCCTGTAGTCCCAGCTACTCAGGAGGCTGAGGCAGAAGGATTGCTTGAGCCCAGGAGTTTGAGGTTGCTGTAAGCTAGGCTGATGCCACAGCACTCTAGCTCAGGCAACAGAACAAGACTGTTTCTCAAAAAATAAATAAATAAATATCTTTAAAGGAGAACACAGAGCGAAAAAAAACCAACAATTTTCAGGTGGTTAGTGCCATTCTCAAGCCCACTTGTACATCCTAGAAGTAATACTAGAAAAAGAAGGTGAGTCAAGAGAAACATCACTAACAACTTAAAAATTTAATAAGAAAAAAAAAACGGAAAAGGAACAAGTGGGCAACTCTGGAGAAAAGTTTCCAAATTCTCAAGCTTAGAAGCCTCCTCTGAAAACTCCAGGATCTCAGCAGAAACAGTGACCAGGGTCTTAGCCCTTGGGGTCTCTTTACTGTGGTCTCTTCAGGCAAAAATCAAAGCAGAATGGGAAAAGAAAGTGATGGTAAACAACCACAGCTGTTTACCCCCAGCAGTTAAATGGAGACTTAATAGAAGTGAAGCCAAAAGAGAAGATGCATAAGACAAGATCCTGTGAGAATGAAGGGTGATGGGGGACCAGGTACAACGGGTAGGAGACTTTCCCCAGCTAAGAAGTATTAACCACAGAAGCCAAACCTATGGATATTCATATATTTTCCTTCTTCTGACCTGGCAGAATGCTAGAACTAGAGTCTAACAAGACACAACTGTAATTCAGGATTAAATTCAGGCTCCAGAGCTTAATGCCCAACAGCAAGCACAAATTGAAGACCTAGAGGGTCCTATATCCATTTGGTCATATCCAGTGGAAATGTACATCCACCAAGTGGAGTGAATTCTAGTGTAGATCATTCAACACCAGAGACCCAACCTAATTTCAGTCTTAACACTCTAACCCTTAACCCTATCGTTACCGTTACCCTCATTCTAATTCTAGCTCAGCATTAATTCTCTCATTTGTAAAATAGGAATTATTTCGGGAAACATTAATTCTACCAATCTCCTCCGTGGCTTGCTTAAAAATTAAACACAAACTTATATAAAAATATGAATCTTGCGAAGACTAGAGCATTGATACAAAAATCTTTTGCCATTATTGTTATTTTGTATTTGGAAAATGTATTAATATCTTTTTCTAGGCTAACAATCTTATAAAACCGCAGTTAAGTGCTGAACTACCCTTCCACACTGATTTCTCTCCATCTCATGAAGGTCTGTCAAAAAATTTCTAAAGCAGCAGTAGAATGGATATTCAAAATGCATCTCTGTTTTCACTGAGGTTCTTTGGCTTTAAAAAAAAAAAACATTGTCTTATACAATATTGTATTTGAAAATCGGTTTCTTAATAAAGTTTAATTTGACATTATGGGCTTCATCATATTTTAACAAAACTTCAGTGCTGACTTTGCAATTGTTTCATTTTCTGTTAAATATAGCAAACATATAATTTGTCCAGCTCACCTGGAAACAATATTGCCCTCAGCTGTTTGGTAATTGGGTAGATATTTATTGTAACATCCCATACTCTCCATGTAAACACTTGATATTACTAGCTATTCATAACTGCAGCTTGACATGTTCATGAAATTAAACAAAGTAATTAATTTAGTTTCAGGCATAAAACAAGGAAATAAGCAGGGCTGTTGAAGCAACATGTACATGTGAAAACTCATAGAATTATTACAATAACAAAGTATGTAGCCTGCAGTAATAAAGCGATTTTTAAATTATTTTGTCAAAGAAATACATTTAATTTATCATTAGTAGCCTTAAAGATACAAATTTTAATATTTCTTCTTTACATTATCAGGCTACTTTCCATATTTATTGACTATAATTATTCTGTTAGTAAGACCCCAAACTGAACTCCTAAACATGAGAAGCATCATTTCTTATGTGTGAAAATCTCCTTATTCCATGATGACAAAACATCCAACAGGATAATACCATTAAAACAACCTGTTATCTAGAGTGAACATCATGGGAGGAGAACAATGATGAATATCATCAAAGCTAAAATGATGAAGAGGAGAAGTGGGGTTGGGGAAAAATGCTTCTCTATTCTCTAAACATAACCTAGCTTGGGCACCTGGCTTGGTACCTTGATCAATCTATCAGTAACAAAATGATACCATTGTTTGCAAAGTTCTTCAAAATCTTTATATGAAAAACACTGCCTAGCATTGATGGACAGTGGGGCATTCTAATCAACATTTATATATTGGTATTTATACATTGGCCATTATATATGCCATACCTGGATTTATAATTTAAACATGATTATAATATAATAAATAATCATAACATTGTAATCACACTGAATATAAATTAATCTCTCATAATTCCAAACATTCTTCAGAATCTTGCCATATAGTTTTTGTTATAAATTATAGTCACACCACAACAATCCCAGCTAAAGTGTACATATTGGTAAAAGGCTGGGTAGCAGAGCATTTAATATATTTAAAAACTAAAAAGCCATTAAAACTCCACATTAAGGAACAGTTCCACATTGAAAAAATGGATAAGCAAAAGGCAAATGACCAACTTAAGATTTTCACATCAACTGCTGAAATGTTATGTATTAATAAAGTATCAAGTTGTGCCTTCCATGCTTTGCACATTTAACAAATATTTTTGGATAAAAGGAAGGACAGAAAAAAGGGAGGGAGAGAAGAAAGAAAAAAATGAAAGAAGAAAAGGAAGGCGGGAAGGATGGAGGGAGGGCAAAAGCAGGCAAGTCAGAGGTGAAGTGGGTTGCAGGGACCACCTTTTGGTAACATGAGGGGTTTTTTTCTATTGTGGGCCTTCAAAAAATCATTTTTTATCATCTTCAGTAAGAGAGACAAAAATACCTTCTAACAATCTACAAGTTTTAATTCATAGAACATCAAAAGGACTAGTCATTCTAAATGCTATATTTGGTAAAAGTGACAAGACAGAAAGGGAGCCTTGCTAAATATAATGATTGAAAGGAAGAAGGAAAAAGTTATGTAGGAATTAAAGCAGATTTGGCTTTGGAAATCTGCTGGGGACCACCCCTTCCCTCTCTCTCTACTCAAATGTAGGTTAATATATTTCCCCTTATGTGGGCTTCTCACCTCACCAACTGTCTTGTTTGTTCATTTAAAACTCAGAAATTCTTGAGGGTGTAGGAAGGGGGGCTGGTGATGCTAGTTATATGCTGAAGGCCACAGTAAGGGTTTTATGGCCCCACTGCATGGAGTCGTTGTGAGCAGTGGCTAAGGGTTGTCCCACATCATTAACACCACACTGCTCTTCAGCCTCTGCCTGCACAGCAGTGTTTAGCTTTCTTTTCTCAGTGCTGCTGAACCGAAGCTGCCAGGTGGGGCAGACTTGACCCTGCCAATAGTGAACATGAAGTCCAGGAGAATCCACATTTCAAAATTTGTTTACTGATATCATCATCATTTCTACACACACACACACACGCACCAAGCTGAACGAATGAATTTTTAAATTATGGCACATACAAATATTTAGTAGCTTTTCTACCTTCGTTAAATTATCCTAGGGTTCTAAAGTTTGAAACTTCAGTTTGGTTTCCAATGACAATCAAAAAGCCATCTGGTTTATTTATTTATTTATTTTTATTTTTTTGGTTTTTTGTTTGTTTGGAGTGTGTTGTGGCTGCTGTTGTTTGTTTCTGTTAAAAACCTCTCCATTGAGAATTTAGAAGTAAAATTTATCGACATCATATCTCTTCCCATAGTGCGTTCTTCTTTATTAACTTGACTGGGTTATTTGATTATGCCATAAGGATATTTGGTGTCTGTATAATTCCAAGGTTACATTCAGCCAAAATCTAAAGCCACAATACATGGAAAATGTGGTGAGGGAAAGTTTCGTTTACAGGTGTTTTTCTTTTCCCCACACCACAACAAAGTTTGGATAATATTTCTATAGCATCTTCCCATAGATACTTTACCAAAGCCAAATCATATTGGGATGTACCAGTAAGCCCCAAACCTGCTCAGCTGATGTCCCATTTGCAAAACACTGCTAACAAATCCCTCTATCTGAAGTTTGCCAGATTTCCACAAATAAGAGAATCAGAACTTCCACTGTAACCAAAATTCATCCAAATGTTTTTTCTTACTCCACCCTCCATTAATATCACCTCCAGATTTGAGGACTTAACTGTTAGCACTACATTCAACCTCCTCAATGATAATCTACAGAAGACTACTGAAAAATTAAAACCAGCTTCATTCTACAGAATAGTTGGTAATCATCATCAATGAAATGATTCTTATTCAAGATCTACCTATAGATAATGATTTTCAATAAATTTCATTAGAGAAAGGGTACTTGATATGAGAGACTGGACTATGGGAAGCACCAAATGGTGAGTTGGCCAAAAGAATATTTTTTTTTGCCTCTGACTTAAGTATATTGTTTAACCTCTTTTTGCCTCTGTTCCTCAGGTTATAAAGTGGTTAGAACAGCTAGAGTTACTCCCTAGCTATGGTACCAAGCTATGGTACAGGAGGCTGCAAAAAGATTCAAATAACAAGCATCATATTTTTATAAAATAGAGCAATAAATTAGTCAATTAATCTAAATAATTTTCTATTTGAATTAATGTCTAAAGATAAGTATCAAGAGATTCTAATTAAAGATTTCTATTCCTCCAGTCTTTTCCCATACTCAATGTATATTTTTGTTATTAAGATCTTGCTAAGCAAGTTATGAGTACATACATTTCTCAATTACAACCCAGATTTATTGCATATTTCCATTTAGTTATATTCTACATCTTGGCCACAATTGGGTAGTGAGTTAGAAAAAAAATCGAGAGAAGAAAAGGAATGGCAAGGGGTTTTGCAAGACATTAAAGGGATATCCAAGATGAAAGGATTCCCTTATAAGGAAATGTGTGTAAATAACTTGAAATGACATCATTTCACAGAAGTACAAGTAAAACTTGATTTATTGAAAAAGAATAAGTATATAAACAATACAGAGCATTATATAACATAAGTCTGTTATGTAAGTATCTTATTACCCTATGTATTGTGTTAGTGAGATCCCACCAGAAACGTAGAATAATCAGAAGCAGCTCTTGAGTGGGAAAATGCCCTTTTTATCCCATTTAAAATGAGAGCATAGTCTTTAGCCATCACGTGAAATTGTCAGAATATTTTGTGTGACCATTTCTCAGGCTCCCCCCTCTCACTGATTAGAGCAAATGTCTATATGTAGAAGGGCTGTCTAAACCAAGTTCTTAATAGGAAAAGACACAAAATCCTTTTCTGATTGGAAACAGATTGCAGTTTATACGTAGCTTGCCTTATGTAGCTTGTCTATTTGAATAGTGGTATCTCCCCTTAACTGTGACGAAACAAATAAGGCTCACACACAGGTTTAATTTTGCATCAAGCTCCAACTTGGTCCCTGGTGTTTGTTTATTGCATGTCTGCAGCTATTTTCTTTTCTTCTGTCTGCTGCTTCTTCAGTGGTTAGGTAATAGAACTTGGCTGTCATTCCTCTTGCTTTGTCTTTACTGTGTGCTTCCTATTTTTATTAATGAGCTTACACTTATCCTACTAATTAACTAAAAATATATTTTCTTCAGAATTTATTTTTTTAAGAATATGTTCCAAAAAATCTCTGAGTTTACTTTTTGATCATTACTTTTTTCCTTTAAAAAATACATGAATATGTAAAGTCTCAATCAAATGTAGATATGCCTAATATTACCGTTGATAAGATTTTACTTAATGTTTTCACCTCTTGGTTTCTTTTTTTTTCTATGGCTCAAGACTTACAACAAAATACTAAATGATGACTGATTCTCATGGTGGTTTTTCTGGAAAAGTAGCAACTGTTTCCTAAATGTTGGCATGTCAAATTGCTCAAATTTTACAAAGAAGATTAGGAACAAAAATCTTTTCAACACGTTAGCTCTTCATGTAGTCTCTGGATATAGGAGACAAAGTCAAGCAGTACCATTTTTAATATTGTAGTTCTCAAGTGATCAAATGTGATTTTTTCACTTAAACACAAATTTTATCTTCCTTCAAACTCCAATTCAATTGTTCATGACTTTTTAAAATCTCATTTAGGTATTCATTCATTCCATAGGTATTTAATAGATATTATTGAGCACCTCTTGGGTACCAGGTATATAGAACTTCAAAGAAAAAGATTATGGTTAAAGAAGAGTACTAGATATAGACTTAGAAGCCTGAGAGGTAGGCACCAGGCTACCTGCCCATCCTCACACCACTCTGTGTCAGCCTTATACATCTCCTGCTCCTGAGATGCACAATAGGAACAAGTATACTTTTAACACCTTGGATTACCTGACAGTGTGAAGAAACAGATCCCATAAATGGTACAATAGGTAAAGCATGTGCCCAGAATGCCTGGGTTCAAATCCTAGTTTTGCCACTTTTAGCAGTATGACCTCAGAAAACATGTTAACTCTGAAATTGTGTCCCTTTGTAAAATGAGAAAACAATAGTAGCTACCTCATAAGTTCTTATCAAATGAGCCAGTATTTGTAAGGTACCAAGAATAGTGCCTGGTACAGAGTAACTCTATATATACTTGTTAAATAAATAAAAACAAATAAATTATGTATGTTATGAAAAATAAATGAATTAGCATGTATGCAAAATGCTTAGACCCATGCCTCAAGTGCTAAATAAAGGTTAGTTATAACCCTGGCCTCTTCTGCAAGAATTCTTACATATATTCCACCCTTCAAGACCCTGCCACCCAATCATGACTGGCTTGACCACATAGAAAGCACCTGGCCAAAAACAGATGCTCCACCATGAGTAACTGGACTAATCCAATCACCCGCTCTCTGGAATTTCCATTGAAGATATGGAAGAGAGTCAGGAAGGCAGTCGGGTAGGAAGAGCGGGAGTGACTACTGACACAGAGTAGTCAGCAGGGACTGGGAAAGTAGCTGAGTCACATTCCCAGCAGAGCATGAAAAGGGGTCCCTGGAGCTGTATTGATGGCTCAGCTTCATAGCTGGATGCTGAGTCATCTTGCCATCTCTGCACTGTGATCCAGTCACCTGGACATTCAAGCACACTGTGGTTTCTGCCTGTCCCATAAGGCCTAGAGCCCTGCTCTTGTTGGTTTCCCTAAGTCATGGCCAAGTGCCTGACATTCCTCTTTCTTATTTCTGTTAGACATTTAGGTAGACCACCATAATGTATGTATATTTCTTGCAATTTAAAGAGCCTCCTCACTAAATCATAGGGATATGTCAGGTATAGAACAAGTTCAAAAGGTGGTTGTCCATCCTGTTTGGACATCAGAATCACCTGTACTAATCTTTCAAATGCACAGTCTGGGTCCTACCACCCAGATGCTAATTCAAGAGGCTGGAGTAAAGCCTAAGAATTAATATATTTCTATATATTTCTAAAATTCCATACAAGATTACCACAGGCCAAAAATTGTTGAGGGATAGTCAAAAAAAGATGTAGGCTAGGGAAAAGGAGAAAACAAAAGAGAAATGGTGCCCAGTGCTTCAAGATAAAACTATTCTGTGGTCTCTTTACTGATAATGTGCCAATAGGCACTTTTCCAGCATATAGGATAATCTTTCTAGAATGTGTAATACTCTTTCAAAATCCACATTGACTCCCTATTGGACCTAGAATAAAGCCCAAGCTCCAACCCAGCATTCAGGCCCTCCATAAAGAACTCCACCACCCCATTGAAGTACTTGCTTCCACACCTTCACATTCCAGCCATATCTACCTTGTGGTCATTCCTGAACATTCTGTATGCCATTATACCTCCATGCCTTTCATTCATACTAATCTCCCAGGCTAAATTATCCTTTCCTATTCTTTCTGTCCACCTAAAAGTAATAGTCAGAACAGTCCTAATTTACAGATCACAATCTGCTCTCCTCAAACGCTGTTTCATTTATTCCTCACAGCTACAACCTTGAGAAATAGATATGCCTTTTATTTCAAATTTCTGATCCAGAAACTGAAGCTCACACAAATTAGGTGACATACCCAGTGCCTGATATATTGTAGAAAAATGATAAAAATTGGCTAGAAGTAAGAAACTTTACCAAATCTTTTAATATCAAAGTCCAAGATTATTTTCATTTGTTTTGCTTTGTTATAATTAATAGATACACTAATTCCCAAAGTTGAAACCTTAGTCTTTCAAAGCTCAGATCTAAAGACATGCCATCGAGTCTTCTGTAATGCCCCTAATCATAGCACTTTGCTCATAATGATTAATAATTTTAGCTACCATTTTTGAGTACTCAGTATATACCAGGCACTAGGCTCAGGGCTTTAGACACGCTGTCATAGTGCTGCTTTACTAAGGAGGAGATAGAAGCTTAGAGAAATGAAACAACTGGCTGGAGGTTACCCAACCAGTAAGTGGCAGGGCCAGGCCATGGATTACAGAGCTTATGTGCTTGAGCCACATGCAATATTCCCTTCTCTACCCAGACGTTATTTTGTTTTGCTTGCTTTAAGTTTAATTATAAACATGCATTTCTTGTCTCTACCTTACAATTCTTTGGGTTTAAACACCTTCTCAGATCCTCTCCTCACCTCACACACACACATAGAAATATCCATGGTGTTCTAACCATTGAATGAATATCTAGCAAAGTTATTAATGTGAGTCTGACAAGAATGAGACCAGAATCTTTGAGAACCAAATGCTCAGCAGAGGTAGATTCAATTCAATCTAATTTATCTCTATTTATCTTTATTTTCATTATGGCTCATCAAATTTACTGAGAACAAAATACTTCATGAAGGCTTTTAGATAGTCAAGCATTCTTCCACCCTGCCTGCCTCATGAAGTTCAAATGAGAGAAAATGTATGGGAATTCACCCAGGAAAGTATAAAATGTTGATACATTTGTATCTCCCCCACAATTTATCCTGCTCCACAAGAGAGTCATAGACACTGAAAATTATCCTTTCTAGAAAGTTCTTCACCTCAGAATTTGGTCACTCTATTTCTCAATACTGTGTATGTTTTCTGAAGCTGTGTAGTCTCCCAACCACTTTATGCCTACCATAATTAGAGTAAATAATAAGCAAAGTCAATGGATCTAGGAATCCCCATTTTCCAGGCCACCACTGAGTAAATCATATTCTCATCCCTCTGAAACACACGTGTGCCATGTTTCTGACAGGAGTCACATCTATTTCTGTACTCTTTGTTCTGGAGGTTTTCTTCACCATTTGACTCATTGATATTGTTCAGCCTCTCTTTGCTCATCTTATTTACATTTTTTGACCTATATCCCTTGATGATTTTCACTACTTCCAAACCTGTCTGGCCTACAGGTGGTTCTCATTGCAACTCATTTAAGAATATCAACAGTGGTTTAGCCACAGTGACTCTGTTCATCCAAACAGCTTGTGACAGTCCATGCACAGATTTTTATCTCTTTACATAAAACTTCATCAATGTTGCAGGCTCAGACACAGAACTTTAAAACCATATGTTTCTGATATTGAGGGTTTTTTTTCCCTTAGGCTTTGTGAATAGAAGATATATCACATCCTCTTCGATCTTTCACTGTCAAAATGTTCATTCACACAACCTAAAGTCATTTGAGCGTGAGTCCCCGGGATGTCTTATTTTCAAAGATTATTATCAATTCTGTCTAAATTTATAAAGATTGCAATACATGCTCACATACGAGGAATACTCAGTGAATCACTCTTGTCCAAGAACATTCAATATTTTACATTTGTCCAACTGCTACTGTTATAAAACATTTAGAATATGGATCCTCTGCAGTGTTTTCACTGGTGATAAAAATAAGGAAGAACCCAAGTTATCTTTTCTTAACCCAGCGTGCTACAAATAGAGCATTTCAGTTCTATGAAGCCAACTCAGTCAGGACTCCCTTACTCTAAATACTTTATATCATGATTAACACAATCATATCAGCTGTCTTTTATTAGTTTCTGCATATTACTGCTAAACTGTATTGTGCACATACGGGGTGCCAGGACCTCTGCTGAGCAGGTTCTACAAATAATCTCATTTCAGAGGAGATGGATACTATTATTAACCTTTAATGGATAAAGAAATTGAGGCCTAAAGAGGTGTAGAGAATCTTCCAGGGCACTCAGTTAGTAACCGCATGGGAACTGGGATTTGAACCCAGGTGCGTCTGACTCCAAAGCCCAAGCTTTTACCCACGTGAACCACTTACAAAGATGTTGACTAATCTGCACTACACAGAATGGGCGTTCGGTCCAAATCGGGGTTCAGAGAGCATTCCTGACTGGTTTTTCTTTGTGTACGATCTATGTAACAGTCAAATCAACTACATTGGCCATTTAGCAACTGCTATGTCTGACCTCCTTGCCCCTCAGGCCTTCCAACGATATTGAGAAGAATCTGAGTTCAGTGATGTTCTCCTCCATTTTAAAGTGTATTGAAAGGTTTTTCCAGAACCTACTCTCTGAGGCCATCAGTTCAGTCTCTCCACTGCCTTCTTTTAAATTATTTTAGCTAGTATCCTGTGGCTATGCAGTAAAAACTGCATAGGTTTTAGTGTCCTTAAAAATAAATTTCCATGTCAATTCTTTACCCTCTCTTTCCCCTACCCCACATAAAAAACCTCCCAAATTCCTAATTCTCCTGGCCAGAGGAATAGGGAATTGCATAACAATTTGCAATATATCTTTCAAAGTACCCTTTTCGGGGTCTCTGACATTATGTGGAGTGAGTATGTAAGAGCAAAGTTGAGTCTCTGAAACTGTTTTCTGCTATTGCATGACAGGTAATTTAAGATTTTAAAAAACTTTTGCCCTAGATAATACTTGAAAATCCAGCCTCGTATAAAGACACGCTTTCTCCCCTTTAAATCTGTTCTGGGGCCTCAATTCCTTGTTTCCCAGCCTACATATGCTATCATATATAATGTCTGCAGAAACATATTGATTTAAAGATCAAGTCGGCAATGGAATTGGGTTCTTTGCAAGTTACCTTGGTTTAACTACTGAAAACCTCTGTAATTGCCTCTGAGACTTGAGTCACTGGAACTTTAATTCATTTGTGCTCTCACATGGAGGAACTTAACTGCTCACTCTAGGCTTCCACCGCTCCTAAGTGCCTTTGGAAGGGAATGACAAACCAAGCAAACAGCCTATTTGTGGGCGTAAGGGACAACTCCGGTAAAAATCTTAGCCACAGAATAGCATTCTGGATATTATCCATCTGTGAGACTGGTTATTTGCCACAGCTGTCTTGGGAATCATACCTCCTATGACAGTCATGAATTTTAAAAAGTACCTATTGACTTCTGACCTGTTGGTTTTGAGGTGGTGAGTAAGCAAACAGTAGGATGGTGACACAAAGGTAAACATATTTCAAGGAAAATCTCGAGGAGAGGTCAGAGCAGTGAAACTGGAAGGCAAAGCAATGGCTTCTCCAGAAAGAACTTTCATTTTCCCTGTGGGGCACATAGTCTCTCCATACCTTCCTATGAAACCCATGTAAATTACATGCCTAACATTTGTGTGTACATTCCCTTGAATTTAAAGGGCACTTTTCCACAAAAGTCCAAAACATTTTCTTGGTTAGAGAAGGAGTTTTTCTTCACTCATTTTTCAAATGGATATATTGAGGCGCTGAAAAATTATGTGTAGAATAATGCTAGAACTGATCTTCTGGTCTGTCAGTCGAACCCTTTCTCAATCAACTGTACTTGTATACACATGCATAAATATCTGCATACGATGTTAACATTATTCCAGGCTCTGTAGTAATGAGCTCTCTAATGTTTTTATATGTATGTATGTTTCCTGTCTAGACAGTTAAGTGAGTTATCTCTGTCAGCTCATCAGCAAGAAACAATATTGAAAATAATTTCCTTTTCCTACTGTCTTGCATTGGAAACTCAAAGTCGTTGTGTACAAAGAAAAAAGAAATACCAGTTACTCCAGAGCTTTCCACACTCCTATATTATTTTCATAACTGAAACCCCAAACTGCAACCTTTCTAGTTCATTGTTTGGGTCAGACCTATTTCAATCTGTTAGACTTCTTCTGTGGTTTAACTAAGATAGTCGAAGATATTCATTAAGTTTATTAGCGACATTTATAAAAAGCTTAAGAAGTGAAAATGTTATGAACAGTAATATGCCATGAAGTAGGCAAAACACATTATTTATCAAGCTAAGTATTTTTCTCCACTGTAGGTGTATATAAAACCGAATAGGAATGATTCTCTTGCTGGCTAATTAATATTAATTAATATTAACAAAGGAAAGTTTTGATAAAATACAATGTGCCATTCTATACAGTTTGGTCAGGTAAACAGATATAAAAAATATACAGAGATTTTTATGTATCAAGAAGGTGGATCCTTCTAACTCACCCACAAACACATTGGCCTCCGAAGTTTCATGGTAGAAGAGCAAAGCTTAAAAGCCTCCAAAACTATCATGGATATTCTTAAATAAAATCGCAAAATGGCAGAGCCAATTTTTACAAGTTCTCTAGCCTGCTAAAAAAACACACAGTATAAGAAGACAAGCAAATGTTTCAGAATTCTTGTTTTCCATAAATACAGAAATCTTGTAATTATCTCAAGAACCATACATTATTTATTTAGTTCCATGCCTTAATGAAGTAAGACTCAATGTTTATCATATTAAAATGGAAAGTTGAGGGGTAAGCGGGGGAGGGGCATGGAGGAGAAAAAGCATGGTTCTTTTCCTAATGAATTTGGCCTTATGTTTCTTCAATTTTTTTTATCAGCAATTTTATGCTCTGCAGGTAGTAAACATAAATGGTGACAGCCAAACATGCATTTTGCATCATAACAAACCAGTTGGATCCGCAAACAGTTGTTTAAGGTGCTCCTTTCCATCGGGAAAAACAATAGCATTTATTAGCAGCATTTCACTCCACTCACATGATTTGTGTGTTCTTCACTCTCAAAGTGTCAGCTGTCAAATGAAATGATGGGGACTGACAGTTCAGAATTTTAAAAGTTCAGCTCCTTTCAAATGCACTAAATGAACAAGAGCTGCCTAATTTGGGCTGAAGAAAAAGCAACAAAAATCCCCTGTAAGTATGCAAGGTTTTATTCTACTTTTGCATGCTTAGTATGCACAGAGAATGTTAAATACTTTTCAGCTGGATACACTGTTAATTCTATGAGTGAGAAAGATTTCATTAGGTGAGCTTCAGGCAAGAGTAGGCTACAAATGGAATTCCCTTTTATTTTCTGAAATTCACAGTATATGACCCATATCCAATGATAAATGGTCTATAAACTCTCCTGCTGTATTTAATTGCATAAACTTCCATTATATTCTACTATTAACACGGGAACACTTTGACACAAGATGTCAGAAGGGGAGAAAATGAGTAAAAAAATAAAACCGTCACTCTTAACAAAATCAAAATAATCTTAGCATCCTTCGGAATCATGTTCAACATGTAAGTTCCAAGCACACAATTTTAAATATTTTTCAACCAATTAGTTACTTTTAATTTTGGTAGCACAAAAATCTATTAATCACTATTTAATTATCTGGAGCTCTTGCCTGCCTAATTAGTGCTTTCCGTATTGCATCTTCAACTAAACTAGGGACCCTATCAACTCATTTATCTGATACGTATTTGGTGCACTGGTGAGTTAATTAATGAAAAAAGAAAAAAAAAACTCATTTAAATGGTTCATTCAAAAAAAAAGCTTATTAAACACTTTGAACATTAAATAAGCCGACTGATTTTATTAGGTTTTCATTGCCCTAAAAAGCATTATATAAATGCAAAATCCCATGTGACATTTCTTGGTAAATATACATTGTAGAAGGGAGCAGAAGAAGCAGTGATAAGTTGAGTAACAATCCCTCTTAAGTACACCGCCTGAGGCAGTGGGCTTTTGAAATCTTTTGTGCAAAAATGAGGACAATGATTAGATATAAGATTTTATTTGGAATTTCTGGTGTTAGGAACACTAAACATGATTGTCAATGAAATTATGTTGTTATATTCTAGGTAATGTAGTGTAAAATGGTCTATACTAGAACGATGCTTATGATAGTGAAGAAAACAAAGAGTAATTTCCGGAATCCAGCCTTTCTCTCCCCCACGTCTCCATTTTGCTCTGCTTTGCAAAGTGGTTGTGCGCTTGTCCTCCAGCATCTAGCTGAGACAACAACAATCCCAGAAAGGCTCTCTGAAGCACCCACAGTGTAGATTAGTGACCCCACCTGGACGTTCTTACAGCACCTGGGCATAAGCCTTTGTCTTTGCACTTCCTATGAGGAAGGGGTGGAATACAGTGGTAAAGAACATGGCTTTGAGCTCAGAAAACCCTGGGTGAAAGTCTAGACTCAGCCACCAAAGAGATTGTTAGGATTAAAGGAAATGGTCTAAGTTAATCATTTAGTGTAGTGTCTGACACATAGTAAATACATCATAAGTGTTTTTTAAATTTTTTTTAAGATCACACTCCACTGTACTTGTCTGTTCGGATGTTTCTCCTACTATATCCTGAGCTCCTTGTAGGAAGAGATGCATGATCCATCTGTATATCTCCAGGGCCTAGGACGGTGTATGACAGACAGTGAACATCCATGTATGCTCATGTTATAAATGGATAAAACAAAGGATCTACAGTAAAGAAATCTAAGGGATTTAAGAATAAAATAAGCAAACTGAAGCTAAATTGTCCCTCCTTCTTATATAAAGCAGGGAAAATTCTGAGGCTCAAATCTATACATGTTAAGTGCTTAGAATACAGTTCACTGTCAAAAATAGCTATTATTTTTAGCTATTATTAACCCCTACAGTGTTTTCTCTTGGTCTCCGGTGGATTGTCAAAGAGACACAGGTATCCTCATGCAGAAAGCTATGACTTTCTATGCAAACAGAATAACAAATTAAAAAGTTAAACTGAAAATATTTTCAAAATGTAGGATTTCATAAAATTTGTTAAAGTGATATTGAAGACCTGCTCAAGTCACAGGGAAAGATTCTATGGATCCATCAAGGTCAGACAACTGAAAAGGGGAAAAATGAAAAAGATAAAGAGATTCAAAAGAGAACAATTTCAAAACCAAATAATTAAGAAAATCCATTTGAAAATTAATAAAGCCATGAAATATTTTTGCACAATTCATCCTTTTTATGAGCATGCTCTTAAAGTCAAGTACAAAGTGAAGAATTTGATGCCCTAAAATTATGTTGGAAAGATCATTGAAAAAATCTAAGATTTGGTTAATTCTTCATTTGTTTAAGGAATACAAAATGGTTTTCATTGTAACTTAAATTCTGTTTTAAAGTATTTTCATTATTTGCAGTTTTATTTCTGGATAAAATCTCAACCAAACTGTTCCTATTCCCACTATTATCTATGAAGTTTTGGCTTCAGTTCTAAGCAGATTCACTCCAAGTGGCCTTTTCTGGTAGCAGTTGTTCACTGGTTTGAGAGAGAGGCTTGTTCTTTGAAGTTGCCCTGACTAGTGTTCCTCCTGCCGTGCTCCACCATCCTCTGATGGTTTCCAAAAGAGCCTAAGAAGACAAGGCGGCACTCCTCGATTCAAGTTCATGGGCAATGCAATTCTTAAAGAGAAAAGCAAGTGGAGTTCTGCATAGAGTTGTTAGTGGGGCAACCTTCATCTCAAGAAAAGCCCCTTGGCATGGTATAGTCCCCCTTTGGGGTAATCCTTTTTTTCCCGAGAAACAAGACAATGAAAAGATTTTAATTCTTCTGTGCTAGGAAAATAGGTATTTAACCCATAGGGGCTCCATAATTAAATCACATTCAGCGCCAGACACTGCAACACTCCAAAGAGTCAATGATGACCATATCTTACTGGATATATTATGTAGAATATTCTAGAATGTTTTAATTTCCCTCCCACATTCTTTCTCTTTCCTCACATAACCATTGTTGGGTAAGAAAAGAGAGAATTTATAAAACAAATTTTAATCTGTATTTCTCTCTAATGTTGAAATCACTAAAAGGAGAATCATAATACCAAACTATTTATATTTTATTATGTAATGCTTCTAAAAACATATTAAAGTTCAATATCCTTTGAAACTATTCTGTGGTCCATATCTTTTATCCAAGGATATTTACTTTATATCATTGGTAATTATATACTATACATCCTGTGTTTTTCAAATGTGACAAGGTAAGTACTTTTGTTTTCATTTTAGTGATGCCTTTAAAGAAAAATTCAAATACATACATCAGCATACCAAAGGTAATTTTTTTTCTCAATCTCCCTGTCAAGATAGTTCAGCTTTAATTCAGGCAAATTCCTGACAGATATCAGAGTTCTATTTACTGATTATCTATTCTTCCCATTGGGATCATAAGATTTTAAGTGAAAAAAATCTAAGAGATTTATTGCTAATGGGATTCTACAAATGTTATCTTTGTTCAGAGTAAAAGTAATATATGATCCTGGCTTTGTAGAGCGTCTTTAATGTTCCTTTTTTGAATATGTATAACTCATTTAGAGACCAAGAATAGACAGTAACTCATCATTTTTGCTACCTGCCTTAAAATATCTGCATTTTGTCTGTTTGAAAATAATATAAACTTGTGATTTAATTGATGTCATAACTTCGATTCATCACCACATTCATTGTAAACAAAGAGGCTCTAAATAATGAACAAAATGCTTATTGTTCACCAGAAGAAAGGTCATAACATGTTATATTTACATTTATGTCATGTCTTATTACTAAATCTGTATAAACCATCTCCCTTCATTATTTCTGAATGGGAGACTGATGATAAGTGCTATTTTCAAGATTTTTTAAATCCTTTTTATTTGTCTAGCTAATTTGTGTGCTGAAGCATTACAAGGCTAACTCTATGTTTTGCTTGTTAAGTTATTAGGGATTTGTAACTCCCGAAAATCAAGAATGAGTTCCTAAATGTAACATTTGCATGGGTCGACAGCTTCAGGGGAGAGAGGTCAGCTGCCCTGGTGAAGGAAGAAGAAATCTGTCTGCGTGATCCTAATTTGCTTTGAATAATAGACATTGGGCTTGGAATTGGAATGATTTGTTGTTAGGTTAAGCAGCAGGGAAGCTTATGGCTTATTATTTTTACTCCTGATACAACTGAAGCAATGGGTGAGTAATGAGACAGCCATAGATAATCGTAATGATATTAGGCAATGAATTGTGTGTGCCTGGGAGATAGTGCAGGTTTATCAGACAGTGATGGCCAGTGAGCCAACACAAACTATAAATATTCAGATTAGTCAAATCTTTGTTATATCTGCAAATAAAGACTGGTGTATATTTCCTCTCCCACTTTGTAATTTTAATGATTCTGACTCTAAGCCATACCTTACATTTGAAGGAAATGTAAATTAAAAGATGTAGCATATTGTGATAAGAAAATGAAAATGTGCCCAGTGACACCTCTCAGTCACACAATTAAAGCAGAGACATTAACACTAGTTTTTGTTTCTGGGACACCTAGAAATTGATTCTTTACCTAGTACAAGTCTATCCAATCTTGTTCCCTTCCCTTTCCCCATTCCTTTCCCTTTCCCTCCCCACCCATTCCAGTGAACTGAGCTCACCCAAGATTTCTCATTTGCTGTGCTCTGTCCCTTGTTTAAACTAAAGAGAATACAGGATCAGTCCTCTTTTTTCCCTCAACTATAAAGTCTCTTCAGAATCCAATTCAATGAGATTGTATTTGTTACAATGAACGCAGATTGTTCAATGGGGCAGATTTAAGAAATGCTGAAAAGAGTTCGGGGGTTCGCAGGGTGGGGGCTAGCTGTAGAGTGGGGGGAGTGCAGTTTTACACATCACCCCATGTTTGTTAAGGTCTAAAAGCACTGAAAAGGATTTGTTCTGTTTGTGTAAAGGGCCTCCGTGCTCTGGGTCTCTAAGATGTCATGCCAAGCTTTTTAGCACATGAGCTTTCTCTTGATCTTGGGCCTGACATGACCAAAATGCAGGGGCTCAGACTCTCAGGCACTGACCCACATTGTTGTTCCAATCCACCATCTAGGAGTGTGCTACCTAACAGCTTTCTACAATTAACACATTATTTATATTAATATATGAATTTGGAAAATTGTTTCTACATATGCTATTATTTCAAACAACCATTTTGTTGACTAAATATTTTCACTTATTAAATTAACTGTTATTAAAAGATGAGATCTCCCAGGAGAATGAAGATCTTTAATCACATAATATAAGGTAAACAAATTATTAGAGTCACTGACAATATTCACAGCCCTACGGAGTGTTCCAAACAATACGGCTACATGCTCTAGTTGTGAATTGCCAGTTACAAACTTGGGCTCTATTGCTTGACTCCATCATTGTCCTACGTTCTGTTATTGGAAATTCCATACATCTCCATTTCACTATTTTCTATGATGTATGGACCAAAGAGCTTAAAGGTATTTCATCAACCCAGAGAAAATACAACACTATGAGAATATGTAGATCACATATGTGTGGGCAGGTGTGTGTACTGAACAGGCTGGGCTCCAAGGGCTACAACCAACTATTTTAAGAAATTCTCCATTATATCTCCTTTCTGCTCTCTTGGAAAATATCTTAGGAAGTTCCTTGTAGCTTTTGTGGTCACTTTTGCGTATCAGAACAATATTATTTTCAGTTATAAAAATACGCAATCCACTTTAAATGAAAACGAATCATTTCAAAACTTTGTCCCCTACCCCAACACATGCCTGGTTTGCCACTTGAGGCCTAGAAATAGGAAAATAAGAAGAGGCAGTGCTGTCTGTATCTTCTCCCTGCTTGCCACCTCTCCTAACCTGCTTCCTCTTCTGTTTCAGTATCCTTCAGAGTTGGGGGCAGGGGGAGTAGCCCAAGAGGTACAGATGGAAAAGACAGTTTTTCTTGGTTGGTGCTTATGATGCTTAGGTACTGTGTACTCTCTACAGACTCTTTATCTCCTGGACTGCTTTGGGGGTTCTTTGGTGGTCCCTAGGCTGGGACCTGCATACTGCTCCCCTCACTGCATAGGCAAATGTATGCTTGGGCTCACCACTTTTGATTCTGCCTCAGCTTTTAAGTTGGTGCTACATTCTTAGGGACTCCTGCCCCTGGCAAGCAGCACTCATGTGCAGGGTTCTTTCTAAATGTCTCTAGCCATTGACAATGCAGGTATCCCGCTGGCCCACAGGTAAGCTCAGCACCAATACCCCTCAAACTCTAAGAGTATAAGCCACTCCCATTGTGGATCTCTCTTCAGGCTCTGCTCCAATTCAGTGGCTGTCCTGAACCTGGGAGGTTCTGAGGTTATGATATCCCAACTGGAGAACAATATGTGAGTCTTCTCTTCTGGAAGAACTCTCTCATGTCCATGCATTGAAGATGTCTCACACGATTTTGGGAAACCAGAAACACTACAAGCTTTTTTCATGACAAAGTGACAAAAGCAATACAAAGAAGTACTGATATATACTACAACATGAATGGAACTAGAAAACATTATGCTTGGTGAAAGAAGCTAGTCACAGAAGACCACATATTGTAAGACTCTATGCATATGAAGTGTCCAGAAGAGGCAGAGCTATAAAGGCAGAAAGTAGGTTAGTGGTATGTGTAGGGGGAGGTAGGGATTGAGTGGGGATGGCTAAGGGGTAAGGAGCTTCTTTTTTAGGGTAATGAAAATGTTGTGAAACTGATTGTTGTAATGGTTGCACAGCCATTGAATCATACACTTTTTACATGGTTGAATTATATAGTACATAAATTATATCTTAATCATATTAAAAAACATATTCTCACATTCTTCCTTTGAAACCTGGAGAATTCTCTCCTATTAAAACAGAAAAGCTAGTCCTACACAGATGGGTCTTGCACCTTTCCTTACAATGCGCAGCACTTAATCACTGATTTCCTCAGTTTTAGGGGTCGCTACCAAGACTCCAAGACAGAAAGAAAAGCCCATTTAACAATCTGTTAAATTAATAAGAATCTAAAACATTACCCAGAGCATTTCATTTGTCTTTTCTTCATGCTCCAATTTCAGAGTAATGATTAAACATCCCAACTTTGCAGAATGGTACATATATTTTATAGGCTGCATTACCCTCCCAAGTGATTCAGTTTTCTATAATTCTCCTGGTTATGTATTTCAATTAAAGGGATAAGTGTTAGTCTTATAATAAACTCAATAAACACTTGCTGACTGCCCGACTATTTTAATAAGAATACAGTTTATTATTGCATAAATGCCTACATACTTATTTTTAAACAATCCTAGGAGGTAAGTATTGTTAAGTAATCATTTTACAAATAAGGAAACTGAAGGTCAGACGTGTATGCAAAATAAATCAGTTAATGTGCCACTGAACCAAGACTCACATCTGTAGCCTCTGTTCCACACACAAAACTGCAGCACAGTTTACCTCAGTATTACCTTCCATCAAGCTAAAGAAGCTATTATACGCATAAAATTAGAATAGGCCACAATAAGAGAAGAGCAGTGTAAGATAGTAAATTATTATAGACATTACAGAGATGTCAAAAATAAGAATGACAAAATAGAAGCTTATTTTACAAGCAAAATAATAGAAGGATGCCAATAAACAAATTGACGATTAGGAGTAAAGTGGTGAGGAAATTTTCTAGAACTAACAGCAAAAAAAAAAAAAAGGGAGAGAGAGATGGAAAATATGAGTAAAATGCTAAAAGATGTGGCTACCCAACATCCATCTAACGAGCAACTGAGAGGCAGAAAAGAGCAAAGGAGTGAAAAATATAACTTTTTAAAAAGAGAAAATTTCATTAACTGAAGAAAGATTTTTTTTTAAAAAAAAGCAAGATTAGCACAAAAGATGGCAATTGAAATTGTTTTTAATATAAAATGATGGAACAATTCCTCTAATGGTCTGAGAAGAAATAATTTTTAACCTATACTTTTCAATTCAAATGTGAAAGCAAAACAAAGAAATTATCAATCAGGCAAAGACTTCAAAAACTTACTACCAAACCACTCCCATAAAAACCATTCATTAAGAAAGATGCCTGAGGAAAGTCAAAAGGAATATAAGCTAAATGATGACCTAAGATAAAATAAAGCAAACACTAGCAACTGAGTGTGAATGAGAGGGAGTGAAGAAAGTTCAAAAATGTAAAAAGAAAATCTGACATACTTTCATATATTATGCTAGGAATATTTTCCTTCATAAATGTTTAGTGACTTTAGGTTCATTATATTTCCTCTTCTGTGGATCCATTTACACTATTTGATTCTGAAGTAAATAATAATAATATTATCATAATGACTGTGTTATTAATTTTAGAATTTTAGATTCAGAAACAAAGCATGAAATCTCAATTACAGTTAATTATAATTATAGAATGTAATCATTAGAAAACTTAAAAAGGTAAAAATAATAATGCAACTAAAAAATTCAACAAAAATCACATTTCATTAGATACGGCCTAAAGTTAATAAATCATAAAACAAGGTGTTGTTCAATATTGAACAAGGTATTGAAAGTCATAAAGATAATATTATAATATAAATTAGCAGAAGTCAAGCATAGAGATAGAATGTAATGAGGAGGGGTCATAAGATATTTTCCAAAGTTGATAAAGCTAGAAAGAAAATGAGAACATTTGTTATTTACATTCATAATGGTAACTATCAGAATAACTGAAAAATGAAAACTGTTAAAAGTGCTTATTTTGGAGGAGGAAAGGAGATTTGTCCTTTCTATTTTAAACTTTTCTACATGGGATAAATTCTTATTAAATAGTGTAGATATTAATTTAAACTTTTAAAAAATTTAACATGTTTTAATGCATAAAAAGCAGAACAGAAATACACCAAAATATTAGTAGTGATTTGCTCTGGGTAAGAGAAACTCCAAATGACTTTTTTCCTCACTTTTTCACATTTTGTTAGTTTCCAAATATCCATGCACAATGGTTTCTTATTCAAAAGCCATAAACTACATTTAATATTTGACTATTTGATAGAGTCATCCAATTGTGAAAACACAAAATAATTAATATTTCAAAATTCTTTAACATGCACTTTAAAGGTCATAAGGGCATGAAAGTAGGATAAACTATAAAGTCCCTCCAAGAATTTACCCACTTACCATTCATTCTCCAGCTCTGCAGCAAAAGCAAGTGTTTCTGTCCATCCTAAAGGTAATAGTACTAATAGCCAATAACTGCCCTGACCACTCAGGCGTTTCACTAAATGTCTGCCCTTGATGGTCCCCACAAGTTCAAGTTCTTGTCCTCCAATTTCTATATTCAAAAACGGAATTTCTGAACTCATTCAGGAGTGATAGGATTCTGAGTGGCTGATTCTCATGAACCTAACATTAGAAATTATAAGATTATCTGAAACAAGGTTACTAAAGCACCCTCAGAAATAGAACTGGCAAAATTTCCTTCAATAGAGTCAAATGTCCTCTCTCAGAAGATCCTTGGAGACATGTTGATGAGGATAATAATAAAGGTTAGTATTTGTTGAGCATTCCATGTGCCTAGATTGTATGTACCAGATCTTTCTTTGCCTTTTTATATTCCATCCTAGATATCCCCTTTTCATCTATTATCTCCTCTTATTTTGTGAGCAATATTTTCTTGATGAACTGGTAAAATTTAATTATCTAGTTTATTTACTTTAGGCTTCATTACCATTAGTGTCTTCCTGCTGGATTTGAGGGAAGTTGTGGGGGTGTTGGCAAGGGGATGGGTGGAGAACACAACCAATTAAAGTTTAAGAAGAAACATTTCAGTACCACCATATGTACATGGTGTGTGCCCCTCTTGCAGGTTACTATTGAACCATTTGAACCACTCCATCTTGATTCGTATTCATTTCCATTATGGAGAGAAGCAATTTCAACTCTTGCCATAAGATTCTAGGTGTTCCTGCACCCTAGAGCTCAGGGTGGCCTACACAGTGGCTGTGAAAACCAATCAACAGATTTCTTGCCCCTGAGACCAGACTGTATGTTTTGAAAAGTATCAGTGCTATCCATCTACAAAGGTATTTTGGTTATTGTTGCTGTCATGTCCAACTGACTATGATGAGAGAATCTGATCCATTATTAAAAGCAGAAAAGAATCATTTGTGCTACTCTGGATAGATCTGTTAGCTAAGAACAATGTGTGGTAGCCCTTTCTTCAAGAAGAGTGACAGTAAGTTCAGAAGCATATGCCGAGCTATCTAATGGGGTTTTTCTGTCCTTAAATTCTGTGAAACAATGTTAAATATCATTAATTCATTAAAGAATGTCTTATGGTTTTTATGAATGCTCATGAATATTTCATAAAGTGATTAAAATTGTTAATCTTGGTCCCAATTAATTTTAAGTAATTCTTAGAACACACATGTAAATAATAGGTAATTACAATGTTTTATTATGTGTCATTTATATAACTTAGGCCATTAAAATTGCATTTCTGATGTGATACATTTCTTAAAGCCCTATGTCATTTGTTTGTTTTTTAAGCAAAAATTCATTTTTACTTTCTTTAAGATTGCATTAATTTTGAGGGAATTTTTAGGGGAAATTTTGAGAGACTGTAAGGAAAGGAAGAATAGTTTCTAAAAGCACAAAGACTGGCTCATCTATGAAATAGCATTGCCAAAATTCTAGATGTTTCTCCTCCACCAACCTGCTCAAGTAGTATTCAGCATATCTACTCCAATTGAAAAAGCTATCACCTGTGGAATTAAATATAAAGGTAATTCTAGTTTTCGTCCCCTCATGCTCTGGCTTTTCATTACACTTGACTACCACATGGGAAGAAAAAGAAACTAAAATTTGGAAGCCATTTAGAATAATGGAAAGTTCACAGAGTCTAAAAGAACCAGCTTGAAAGGATCATGACTTCCTAGCTGTGTTGTCTTGGGGAAATTATTTTATCTGTTTGGATTTCAGTTCCTTTACCTATAAAATTTTTAAGATAAAACTTTCTCTACCTACTTTGTAAATTTCTTTAAAAAATACTTAAAACACATATTAAAGATTTTTTAAATGTTCTGCAAAGTATCCCACCTGTACAAAACAAACAGATAATTTTGAACAAGTTACTTCAACATTTTTATTTCCCTAGGCATTGGTTTCCTATTGACAAATTAGAGAATTAAAACTCACTCATTTGAAACAGATTCATTCTTCTGGTGGTCTACTTGCATATTTCGGACCTTTTCTTTAACTTTCAATTTATGGATGTTTTCTTGCAAGTTCAGATGGTCCAGGACTTGGAGAGAAATGGGGGATGTGAAAGGTGGTCCAAATGTCATGGTGAGTTCTGTGGCCTTTGTGTCTCATGGCATCTGGTAGGGATTTGTGTACTTGGACATCCCCTCAAACACATTCTGAGTTCATATTCTTAAGCCACAGGGCTTACATCCTAAATACCCATCACTTCCAAAGAAATGCTTTTGTCAGTAGCTTCACTTACTCCGGGGCAGATTTTTTCCACCAAAAGTAGCCAAGTGAAGTTCTGTTTTGCCTTTGCCTGTTGTGTTCTGTGAGAACTAATTCCAGTCTTTGACACACGGAGGCATATTTATGACATTTGGCTTCTTTGTTCAACAGATTTTTCCTTTCTGTGTTTATGAGAGTTAGCATTAAATATTAGTGCTCTGTCCTACTGGGTTCCTTTTGTTTAAAAGCATGTGTGTTCTTTGCACTTACTTTGGCCGTTGTTATGAGGAGTTAAGATGTGTACAGGCACTGATCCAGAGTTGCTTGACTGCTTTTATGTCCTTTTATAAAAGGTTTCCAAATCAAGAGAATCATGTATTTGTTAATTCTTGGTCCATTAAATGCCCAAGTAATTAACACTAGCCATTTTACCACTAACAAAGCATGTAAACCACAATGTTTTTGTGATGTACAGTCATTTCAACATCAGCTTACAGTTGCACAGAACCATCTAATCACCTGCATGACAATACAACAAGATAGGAGTCAAGATTATATGACCAGGCATCCAAATGACTTACATTGTTTAGAGATGCACATGCTTTGGCCAACCAATAATGTATTATTTTAAAGCTTTTGAAGTTGTGAAAATAAACTTTTAAAACACAGATAATAGTGGTTAGGGTCTGAAAAAGTGTCTAACCTATACCCCGCATTGACAGAAACACAAAAGAAAGTTACATTTTAGACATGTCTATAACATAATCAGAAAGCAAGATCTGACATTGCATACTCTCCATTTGCAAATGCATTCCTTTCTAAAAAGCTGCAATTAATTACAAACTAGTTTTGATGCCGTTTTTGCTTTCCTTAAATATGGAGTGAATTCACCCCATAAACTAATGAACCAAAGTGGAGCCAAATAGAGACCAGCTGGCTGGATGGCTCAGTAATTTTATCCACATGATTGACTTTATGATCCTTGCACTGAAGTAACTAGTCTTTATTCTTGCAATCAGCACCAATGACAATTTGGGAGGGGGTGGGGAATTATTAAAATCTGAAGAAAGAAGAGGCACTGTTTGTTTGATGTGGAACACCACATTCCTCCACACGCTGCTCTGGTATAATAGGTGCTGAATTCCAGGTCTCTCTGGCCTCCAAAATAACATACTGATTAGTTGCCACAGAGACATATTAAGCAACCAATGCCCAAATAATCGTTACAGATATTCCATTAACAGCATCTAACTGTGTGGCTTTTAACCATACAAATTGTTTTTTGACAGCTTGTAACCTTTTCAAATAGTTTCCTTTGGGCATTACACCACACTCAGATCTAATTTTAACTTTTGCTTTGTCTATAATTTATGAGTTTCTTTGGAGATGCATAATGTATTTGAAGAGAAAGGATACATTCAAATAAAAGCTAAAAACAAAATCAATTGCTGTTTTAATCCATGAAACCTTTGCTCACTGGAAAATCACTACAATAGGATGAAAAAGGACAAAAGGAAGGACCTAAATGATCTAGAATTCCCATAGAAGCTGTTTTAAAACAAGAGGGTTTAACCTATTTAAACAGGATCATAGTTGGCCAGAAATAAACTGTATCAATACAAAAGTTTGCCTTAAGAGCCATGAAATTTCACAACATACAAATAAAATAATTATAAAATGGCTTAATGAGGCTGTCAGTGAAGTGAAATATACACCACTCCTTCAGCAGAGAAAATCTCCAGGTTTGCAATTTCCAGATCCTGGAATATATCCTCTCCAGAAGGAGGAAGAGCATCATTCCAAAATCTGGCCCAAAAAATGGATTCTACTTAAAGAGCATACATAGATCACAAATTGTTGGCAATAAAGAAAACTTTAAAAACCATATGGTCAGGCTCAAAAGGAAGCCTCATTGCTGGCTTCATTCTTGACTTTCCTTTTGTCCCCATTCCCACACCCAGACAAGCAGCAAAACCAGCCTGCTCTATCACAGAATCTCCATCCCTCCCCTGTGGCACCCTGGGCTCCTCAGCACCAACTTCCTCTCATCTGGGCGGCTGCCCTAGAGTCCTAATCCAGGGGACAGGAAACTCCAGCTCACAGTCTGGTTTTGCTCCCTCTTTTTGTACATCCTAAAAGATAAGAATAGTTTTTACATTTTAAAATGATTATTAAAAAGTCAAAAGAATAATATTTCATGACATGTGAAATTGTATGAAATTCATATTCGAGTGGCCATCAATAAAGTTTTATTGGAACACAGCTTTGCTCATTCTTTCATGCATTGCCTATGGCTGCTTTTGCTTTACAAGAGCAAAGCTGAGTAGTTGAGACAGAGGCTCAAAGCATGGTCCACAAAGCTGAAGATATTTACTACCTAGGCCTTAACAGAAAATGTTTGCCAACTTCTGTCTAATTGGTCTCCCATATCCACGTTTTCTCTGCCTCGGTCAGTTTTTACACAGCAACCAGTGATCCTTCTAAAACAAGTCAACTTCTGTCACTCCCTGCTTAAAACCCTCCCATGCTGTGCCGTCCAATGACAGCCACTAGCCACATGTGCCCACGGAAGCCTTGAAAAGTATCTGGTGCAACTGATGAGCTGAATTTTTAGTTTTTATTTCATTTCAATTAATTTAAATTTTAAAATTGATACTTAATTCAATTATTGGAGACTATTTAAGTATATCTGGAACAATTCGGATATGTGACTCTACTATTTCAATTGTAAATTTTATGAAATCTCAATGCAGATTTCAAGTATTTCTAATGAAAATTTGGCCTCTGAATTGAGATGTGTTAAAAATGTATAATATATACTGGATTTCAGACTTAATCCAAAATAAACAGAATATAAAATATCTCACTAATGATTTTAATAGTGATTACATGTCAAAATTATAATTTTTTCTGGAAAACAGCATTTGGACTGGATATTACAAGGTTAAAGTAAAAAAAATGTACTCTTGTTAATAAATTTGTTTTTTGTGGGTTAGCAATTATGAAATTACATGTATACTAATATTGAGCAAATAAGTATATTATGGATGAAAGAATGTTAATTTTTATATCTTCAGTTAAATAACACACATTAAATTTATCTGTTTCTTTTTACTTTTCTAACGTGGCTAATTTTAAATTACATATATGGTTTGCATTATATTTCTATTGGACAACAAATACTGATCTAAGGGGTTTGCATGGCAATAAGAATAAATTCAAACTCCTTACAATTGCAACAAGGTCTCCCATGACCCTGCCTCCCTCTTTAATCACATCTCTTATCACTCTCTTTTCATTCTCTTCACACTGGCATTTTGCCAGTCCCTCAAAGACACTAACCTGATTTTTGCCTTACAGTCTTTCTTTGCACCCACTGAGCCTTCTCCTTGGAAACTGCTGCCCTACATCGTAGCTCATTCTCATCATTCGGTATAACTTAAATGTCAGTCTTCTCAGAGAGGCATTCCCCAATACCACCAGCCAGTCACTTTCTAGCACTCCACCCATGTTTCTTCTCTCCATAGCTATTATCAGTATCTGGAATTTTTTTCCGTATTAATTTGCAGGTCTATTGAACGTTTCCATTCCCAGCATACTCCCTACTCCAACACACAAACATCAGGAATCTTGTCACTTTAGTTCACTGCCATATCCCTAGCACTTAAAACAATGCCTAGTGCTCAATAAATATTTCAATGAATGTCCCTTCACTTTACAGATATGAAAAACAAAGATACAGAGCAGTTAAAAGACCTACTGATGGAGCTCAGAATGGAATACAGGTCCGCTACATCCAGACCAATGCTTTTGAGGAGATCTATGGATGAGTATCTCTCCTGGTCAGGACCACAGAGACCTTCTGCCCGGCTGTGTGAGGCTCTGTCGCGATGCCAGCTTCAAAAGCAAAAGGTCAGGTAACCCAACCGTTTAATTTACCCATGGGCACCTAAAAACTTCTCACTAGCTTCATCTGCTCTCTGAATTCCTTGCCAGATTGTTGGCCACTTTTGAGATTGCTTCTCAGATGACTTTTTCCTCTGGGCATAGAAAATAATCACCAAAAATCAAAGAAGGAAATCAATGGCATTTAGCCTCTCTCTCCTTCACCAAAGTGATAGTCACAAAACAGAAAGAACTAGGTCATACGGATGGAAAAGGGACCAATTAAGTAGTCTGAAGCCGCAGCACAACCACTACCAGCGAGGACAGGCAGAAAAATAAACACTAGGGGTCAGGATGCCCTTCCTCTTTTATCTTTTTCATTTTTCTCTTTCATTAATTAACATTCAAACTATGCTCATGTTCCTGCAAATTAAGCAACAGCCCAAAGGGTGATATTTGAAGGCAACTAGAAAAAAAAATTACACATTTCATTTCTCGGTTAAAGTCTAAAATGTCAGTCTTTGTAACACCATATATTTTTAGGTTTTAATCCTTCGTTAAAATTCAGATATCTCTAACAGAGACATTGGTACCTTAATTTAATGGAAAAGTGTTAGGAAAAAAGCATCGGGGGCAGGTGTTTGCCTTGTAGTTGAGCTTATAGGCAGACATACTATGGTGAACATACTGTATTCAAAGGTAAAAAATGCCCCAATAAAAGCCTTTTATTTAAATGCTCCTTTACTACCAGCTAAGGAACTCAGATTTCTCTCCTCTTCCAGAAGTTTTTCACTCAACACTTGGGAAGGATTTTTTTTTTCCTTGACCTTCAGGTGCATTTAACAAGAGTCTTTTGAGAATATGTCATATGAATTGCCCTATCAGGTATGTTTAGCGACATGAAAGGAGGCTTAGAGTTGTAAGTGAATGTGGCAAAATAGAGCTATCAGCGAGCAAACCATTGTGGCTAAAGTGGAGGCTTTATTGGATGTCAAAGGAGAGAGCTGTATACGATATATAACTGGATGGGTGTGGGGAGCAGACATTAAATGTCAGGTTGAGGTGCTGGAACTTTATTCTGTCACTAACATGAAACTACTAGAAATTTTATTACCTGAATAAAATATTGTCATTCATTGCATAAAATGACATATTTAGGAGAATATTAATGACTAGCATTTATGGAGCACAGTGGGCTAGATACTGTTTCTAAGCACTTTACATGCTTATACGTCGTTTAATACCCACAATTACCCTATAAAGTAGGTGGAACCTTTATTATTCCTATTTTACAGATGAGGAAAATGAGAGATGGATTAAATAACTTGCCCTCTGTTACGTAGCTAGTGTGTGGCAAAGCCAGGCTTCAAACCTAGGCAGTCTGCCTCCAGGGAGAGCGCTTAAGAGTGGCTGAGCAACATGGCAGAGTGGCCAAAACTCAAACGCAGGTAGAGCTGCTGCTAGCCTGCTTGGACCTTTGTACAAAGTCGGAAAAGATGCTGCCTCTGAGTGAGCTCAGCAAAAGTGCTGGCAATTGGATTGCATGCTATCTTTGTGTGTGTGTTAAAAGGGAACTCTTCCTTGGGGCACACACAGTCCCATGCACTGATCTGTGGCTTGTGGAGCAATATGGCTAGATAGACTTCAGCCTCATTTGCCCCCAACATACAGACTGTTGACTATTTGATTTTCAATTAAATTTCTGAAATATATTAAAATCTTTGTGTCCCCATACCATCAGTAAAGTCAGTTCTACACCATAAAGCCTTGTTTCAAAGATGAATCTTTGTGAGCATGAGTATGCATGTGTGTGTGCTCGTGTGCATGTGTGCACACATGCATGCAGAGCAAAGAAAGAGGCAGAGTTCCACATGTGGGTTAATGCCAGAACAAGATTAAAGAACACAGAATCTTGGAGTTGAAAACGTGAATCCCTGATGAAATCCCTCTGGAACTAACAAAAATCTTCATCAAAGACAAAATGTCATCAAAGGTCATCAGAAATTCAAACTCATCCTACCTAGATCTTAAGAGAGAGGAAGATCTCAGCTGGAATCTCAGTTGCATTACTAATAATTTTGATTAGGGTGAGAGGGTGATCCAGAAGAGTTCCATGGAGTAAATTACATTAGACTACAGTAGGATTTGCCTACTAACATAGATGAACTCATTTAGATACATATAAACTGTATAGATAAACCCATGTGCTTTTCTAAAACAGTGCACCATGCACTTTGGAGAGGGGGTGGACGCAGGACTCAGATTTGCACTGCTCTTCTATCCCTGTCAAATTTGCAGGTTTGTTCCTACCTGTGCACTCAATCTAGCTTGCCTCTTGCCCCAACCCTAGGGAAGAAAGGCATGAAAATTGCCTGCCTCCAAAGATCAAGGTTCAAGATCAAGTCAGCCACAGCCACAAAGCCCACTGCTTAGTTGATCCCCACCCCCTTTCTCTTAACCAAACATTCTCTAAATCCATTGCCCAGTACTTCAGTGCCCAGGTTCTCAGGACCTTCTCCTGTTCCTCTGGAACCTCCAGCTAGATCTGCTGTACATGCAACCCCACCTGCCTGGATGACACAGTGGTAAGGATCACTGGGTACTTATTCTTTCCTAATTACTTGAAATTTCACTCATAAATCTGGTCAGGGAAATCAGAAACTACCTTGTTTATAATCTTTGGTTTTATATGAATTCTTTAACTCTGAGTCCTAAAAGTCATGTCCCATCTAAAATGTTCTGCTTTCTTTAAAGTTCTAGACTTTAAGCAGAAATAACTACCTAGACTTCACCTGAGGTTAGATCATAAATGGGCTAAAATTTGAAATTAAAGTATGTCCCAAATAATTCATTCCTTACAATATGGAAGCACCAGATTCCTGGAGTCTCTTAAGAATCCTAAATTCAAGTTGATTGTGTCATTGTAGTCCAGACAAGAAAGCCATAAAGTTTTAAAGAACTATAGGTTATTAACCTTAGGAAGTTCACATATGGGCTTCAGGAGATCTATAAGCTCTCAGAGATAGTATATTATAGACAAAAGTGTGCGTGTGTGTGTGTGTGTGTACATTTTTTTGAGGAGAGGGCCCATAGAGTTCATCAAAAATTCAAAGGAGATAGTGGGCCACAAAATGTTAAGGCACGTTGCCTCGTCCATCAACCATACTCCCTCCAGATAGTGCCCTCATGTATATTTTTGCTTCTATGGAAAAGCTAAAATACTTGGCAAGTATGCGTGTTTCTTGTCTTTCTTATTATTTTTTACTTTGTAATACTAAAAAATACTTAGAAGTATTAACATCTTCCAAATCACCATTGATGATAGTCTTGACCCATTTACCTAAATATGACTTTGAAACATTCAAAAATTATTTCATTTTGTAAATGCACCTTTAAAAGTCTGGTGTTATTAATCTATTGATGAAGCAGCCACAAGAAAAATATTTGTATATATTAATACACATAATGGACTGATTACTTAAAAATTGAAAAAATTTAAAATGACCATGCTTTTATATAATCTTATAGTTTTACATTAGATTCCATTCCTAAACTACACAGTGGGACATTGTTACAGTGTAAGAACAGCAAGACAGAACTATCCTCTGCAACATGGGCTAATCCTAGCAGGTTTTTACACTGTGCATTTGGTATGTCTGAATCCAGATGATAAAATGTTATTACATAACAGGTCTCCCTTACCATGATATTAAAAAGTCCTCCTGTTCCTTCAAAAAGAATTCATTCTGGTTTAGATAATGTCAATATCTTAAGCACACATAGAAGCACTATTTATTCTGTTAAATTGGAAAGGTTATTGGTCATGCAAACCCAGTCAAATCTTGACTCATATCTGATCTTGCTAGCCCACTGGGGTTACCTGAATCACATTCAATCAGAACAAATACAAGCTTTTTGACAGCAAAACTATTCCTCAACCAATACTGCATAATTGAGTCTTTTTCCACTAAGGTCGACTGGGTTAGGATATTAATTGTCAAATCTTCTGAGAAGTTTCTCTCTCTCTCTCTCTCTCTCTCTCTCTCTCTCTCTCTCTCATTGCATGACTCTGACCTCCTCTTTTACCTGTCTTTTCCACCTTTAAGGACCCTTTTGATTACACTGGGTCTATCTGGTTATTACAGGATAATCTCCTTATTTTAAGGTCAGCTGATTAATAACCTTAATTCCATTTCCAACTTTAAGTCTTTTTCACCACGTAAAGTAACATATTAACAGGTTGTGAGTATTACAGACATAGACATCCTTGGGGGCCATAATTTGGCCTGCCACACCTCTTGAAAAAGGAGATATAAAATTTTTGCTTAAGCCACACCTCCTAAAAGAACTACATGCTTCTTCACTTCAGACATGATGTCTTACATAAAGGGACATAATTATTTCATTTTCAACCTGCTTTTTTATTTCAGAATCATAAAGTAGCTTTGGAGGAAAAAGAGAAACTGATGATTTAGAAGCATAGTTAGATATATTTTAATTAAAAATAAGGCAGACATGAAGAACATTTCCAAACGTTTACATTTTTGCAAAAGAGCAAGTTCATTTGTTGTAATCTTTCTTTGCTCTTACACAAATGCATTGGTATTGTGAGGACAAGGGAAGTCATGGTTATTATGGCTTGTATCACATGGCTATGGTGTATATACACATGACAAGCATGTGCTTACGCAGGTTGGAAGATGTATTTAGCACCTACTTTCTTTTAGGTACATAGGCAATCTTTACGAATACTATCTTAGGCAGTGACACTATTTACAGAAGTTTTTCTCTTACCAGTTACATGCAGTCATTCAATAAGTGCATTTTTGCTCAAATACGTAGGCCAAGTAAGTGTGCTTGTGTTTCTACGAGTATACCTCACCTAACAAAGCAGAGACTCTACAAGCAGAAAGTCTGTAAAGCAAAGGCCTGTTAAGGGAATACAATTTTCCCATGAACTATTTTCCCACTGTATAATAGTCACAGGTATATTCTGTTGGGAACAAAAATTTGGCTCCTCAATATAATAAAATTATACCTAAGCATGCAACAAATCTTTTAAAATCACATTTTTAAAAGAAAAATTATACTAAATAATTTCCATTAAACATTAATACGAACACTCAAGCATTAACCACAACAATTTGCTACACTAAAAATAAGGAAATCAAAATGCTGAAAGTGGAAAATATAGTCCTGAATCTCTGGCCACATTATCCATCTGCTTCATTTGTGTTTCCATTAAAGAGAGAGGGTTCCCTAAAGCTTTATCAATTTCTAAATTTTACACAAACCTCAAACCACCTTAATGTTATACCTTTACGTCTGTGGTCTTTTACATTTTTTTAAACTTTTTCTAGTCACTACACTTAAGAACCACTTTCCTAATGCATTCACCTGCTAATATCTACACAGTTAGTATAGGATGGTCCCCCTCTTAATACACTTAATTAAATGCATACACACACGCATGCATACAGGCACCATAACTCCCTTCAGCTCCTGCCTTGCAGAAGAAGAAAAAGAACACATGGCCTGGAATGAACAGATATTGGAATTATAAATTATGGAGACAGAATCATTCACATTCAAAATGCTCCACTCTCTGACTTACTGACTAAACTCCTAGAGGATTCTAAGTGAGAGACAACATTGAGGTTCTTTCTTCTTTTTTCCAATAAATAATTAACTCTCTAGAGAGCTATATAGACTTTCATCTACATATATTTCCATTCATGTAATTGTTTGAGCTTGTATAGGTATGATATTTTTGAGCAAAAATAAAATTTTAATTATTTGGGGGGACTATCAATCCCAGGAAACTTAAAGAACAATTACTGTAACTACATTTCAGATAATTCTTAATGTGCACAATGACTTCAATAATAGAAGCTTACTCCAAAGTCTGATGAATTGTGCCCTTGATGATTTGGCCATTCCCACAAACCTTTTGGCTTATTTATTTGACTGAGAGATTGGCTTAATAACATGTCCTTGTTAGGGATTTTGACCATATCTAAAGGGTGTGAGTTAAGTTTGGAAAGTGCTGATTGTTCATTTGTGGGAGAAGTTTGATTAGGTGTTTGGGCATCCTAACCACAACACAAAGGAAAGATATTTCCCAGAGAGTTTAAGTAACCCCAAATTCTATCTGTTCAATGTTCTTCTTTAGAGTAAATCATTCACTATAAGGTTTATCAGAATTCATTGGGTATTAACACTGCTCTTTTTCCACATTGCCCTTCTAATGAGAAAGTATCATTTGCAGCAATAGAACATAAAATGATGAGTTGTTTTACTGGTAGCTAGGATGAATTTTTCCTTAGTCTAACACACTTTCTACCATAATTCTCTTTACAAACCAGTGGTAAGTATTTTCAAAAGAGCTAGCCATAGATGTATATAGGACCCTAGAAGAGAGTGAGGCTAATTAGCTTGCATGAGAACTCATATCAAAAGACATTTTGGTTAAGTTCAGAGGATGAAAACTCTTTAACATAAAGGATATAATTCACCCACACTAAAAGTGAAAGCTGGTGTTGGGTCACTTATCTCAGGAATATAGAAGTGAGAACCGATCTGAACAGAGTAAAAGTTCTTTTTCTTACTCAAAGCCCTACAGTGATGCATTCGTGGCTGCCTGGAAAGCCAGGAGCATCCTAGTAATACAGTATTTCACACACACACACACACACACACATACACACACATGGAAGAATACCCACCCAAGGCAGTGCTGTGATCACCACACAAACCACGTGTGAGCAGATACACACCTTGTAAACAGAACACAATCTATCCAAAGAGTTACTCCAATTCAAATGACCTCATGGAAAGTATAGAATACAGTTGAATCTTAAATCAATTTTACATGATTCACAACTTATAGCTCAATCTCTACCCGGCCCCTTTCTCGAAGAACATAATTTTAAATGACAATTTCAGTTTGGATTTTAATATTCCTTTCATTTTCCATAATGTAATTTAAATGATTAAAAGCAAACAGACCCACAGTCATTAGCCCTCACCTTTTGGTGGAATTTTGTGTTACCAGCTTATTTATTTTTCTACAATGAGTGCAGAAGACCCATACCATCTGATTTTCTCTTTGCCTTTAAAAAAATTATTATATTTTTCTCACACATAAATTAAATGCTGATCTTGGAATATGCAGCTATTAGAAAACTACACATCAACTAAACCAAAGTATTCACAGCAAGGAAAGTAATGGGAGAAAACTTTTTCCTAGATCTGTCTTTAGTACTTCCACAACTAACTAATTTAATTTATAAGAAAAACTTAATCATAACCAGCTAGAGAAAACAAGTTTTGTTATAAATTAAGTATACAATTATTTCAAAATTGTATAGAGCTTACAATCTTTGATTTAAAGTTTTGCCCAGAATCAGTTTTAACTCTGAACATCTGCAATATTGGTCTCTCGTTTCATTTTGTTAATTTATCCATTCTTTTATAATCCACAGGAAATTTCTATTCTTCCTTTGCACATACTGACCCAAATATAATTCTTGCCCTTTCCATCATCTTACATAAATAAATAATAAAATCCTCATCTGCAGACCTATTTAATTGCAGTTAAAAGAAGACTGTGGAGGAAAAAAGCCCTAAAGCATATATACATAATGGAAAAGATACTATAAATCTAAAGCAAATTAATAATACCAAAATGTTTGTCTTTTACAACTAATGCATTTTGTTAAATTGAGGACATATCAAAGTATATAATATTACCTAAAAGGAAGTAAAATATTCTGATATATGGTGCACACATTTCTAAAACATATTTCTCAAAGGAGGAGCAAGATGGCAGACCACACACAGCCACTGCCAGAGTGTCTCAGTAAGAGGGAGAAGTTTTAGGTAAAAGAGAAAAAAAAACGAACAAACAGACAAACAGAGATCAGGTGTGGATCTGAGGGAAGGGTGCCAGAACCTTCAGAAGACTCCATGGGAAGAAGTTGTAGAGCAGAAAAGGAAGGAGCAAGGTATCAGCAGAGATCAACCCAATAGAGGCTTAGAGTCCAATGAGAAGAGTAGGTGACGCGGTTTGTTTCTCCCTCCCTCCTATCTCTGACAGACAGTTGGTGGGTTCCCAAGCTGCCCACACAAGCCAAGAGGCTGCTGCCGCCAGTGAGCTGGGAGCTTCTTGTGGACAGGGTACCAGGCTCCCAGCACCCCTGAGGCACTTCCCATACACACAAACTTCAGCAGGGATGGAAGGTGCCATCTTGCTTCTCTACAATCCATGAACCCTTGTCCTCCCCAGGGGGCTTCAACTCCTCAGGTTTCATCTTGCTTGCTCCCACACAGACATTTCTCAACTCTGACCCAGACAGCAGGAGCCACAGGGGTCCAGTGGATCCTGGGTGATCTTCATGACTCCAGTGCCTGGACATATTGGGCCGGCAACCTCCAGAGTGAGGGATGGACACCACCAGAGTGCTAGCTCCCCTCCATTCAGAGGTTTTTTTCTCCCCTTCTCCTCCCCAACCCACAGCTATCAAGAGATATAATTGAGCCATCACACTGAGGCTTCTACCAAGAGTGGAGCTTAGATCTTTCCTCTTGGGGTCCTGCAGTGGATTGAGGGGTGCTCAGGCTGTGAGCTCCCTGCCCGTCAGGTCTCCCTGGTGCCCAGAGACTCCATAAGTGTGGGGCATGCCACGAAGTAAAGGGACATTGAACCTGCTTGGGCATCCCATGGGCAACTCAGGACCAGCATGCATCTCCCTGGCTTAGTCAGGGATTGGTCTTCAGGGACCCAGGGATGGGCCTGCAGGTCAGACCCCATATCCCTAGAGATCTCGATCACATTGCTTCCCCTACAGAAGAGCTGCACTCTCAGCTCAGGCCAAGATCATGAGCAGGGAAACCCCCAGCCCACATCACAGTCAGAGGAACCTAGCTGGCTAGAGCTCCTACCTACCAGCAGACAGTGGGCAGGGGGAACACCAAGGCAGGGGAGGGAAGAGAGGAGCAAGGCCTGTTCCAGATTTCCAGACTGTGACTCTCAGACATTCCCTCCCCCACAATCATACTTTCTGGCTAGGTGGGGCAACATCAGACCCTCCCTGGTGACTTTACCCAAAAGCTGGGAGCAGACCTTTGATACCTACTGAAACAGATACCTTGCAGCTACTGTGGAGCCTGAGTGCAAACTGACTCAATCCAGCCCCACCCAGCTGCATTCTGCCATTTGCCTGTGCTATGGCAGAGAATAAGGACTCACCTGAAGTTCCAGGGCCCCATCCACCAATGGGGCATTTGAGTGCTTCTCCTGAGAGATTAGAGCCAATCGCAGGGCCCAAAAACCACCTACTGACAAGCAGGTCAATTTGCATGCCCTTCACAGCATTTACTGACTCGATCATACAGGGTGTGGTTGACTTTCACCCACTAGCACCACCTAACTGTCTCAGAGATTAAACAGGGCATGCCATGACAACCCACAGTGTTAAGAAGACCATCAGACTGGGGAAAGAGAAAGAATTTTAAAAATCTCCATCCCCCCTCATAAAAGAAAGGCAGGGAATCTGCCTACTCATATAGCTTCCCACTCCTACAGCCTATAAACAACTGGCAACTGAGAAAACCACCACACCAAGGATATCTATAACCATCCAGAACCTATATGGCCATCAAAGCACCCACAAGCAAAGCCAAAGTTTCTTACCCAACATATGTTACAAACACACACATACTAGTGAGGTGAGGGGGAAAAAAAAAGACCTATCTATACAAAAGAAAATCCAAAAATAAGAAGCAAGAGCTGCTCTAGATGAGAAGGGATCAGCAAAAGATCTCCAGACATATGAAGAATCAAAGCAAAAGGACACCCCCAAAAGGGAACACAGCTCTGTAGCAATGGATACTACACAAAATTAGAATATTGAAATGACAGATAAAGAATTCCAAATATGTATTATAAGTAAGTTCAATGAAATACAAGAGAAAATGGAAAACCAACACAAAGAAACCAAAAAAGAAATTCAGGAAATGAATAAAAAATTCACTAAAGTAATCAAATTATTTTGTAAAAATCAAACAGAACTTATGGAAGTGAAAAATTCATTCAAGGAAATACAAAACACAGCAAAAAGTCTTAAGAATATACTAGACTAGGCAGAAGAAAGAATCTCAGAACTTGAAGACAACACCTTTGAATTAAACAAGTCAGTCAAAAATATAGAAAAAAAGAAGGAAGAAAACCCACAAGAAATATGGGATTATGTAAAGAGGTCAAATATAATAACTATAGGCATCCCTGAGGGTGAAGGAGAAATCACAGAAGGATTGGAAAATCTATTTATGGGAATAATTGAGGAAAACTTCCCTGGTCTTGCTAGAAATTTAGATATCCAGGTACAAGAAGCTCAATGAACACTTAGGAGATTCATCACAAAGAGGCAATCACCACAACACATAGTCATAAGACTACCCAAAGTTAACATGAAAGAGGAACTCCCGCAAGCTGTAAGGCAAAAACATCAGGTAACTTACAAAGGAAAACTCATCAGGCTAACTGCAGACTTCTCAACTGATACCTTACAAGCCAGAAGGAATTAGGGCCCCATTTTCAGTCTTCTTAAACAGAATAATGGCCAGCCTAGAATTTTGTGTTATGTATCCTACAAAACTAAGTTTCCTATATGAGATAGAAATAAACACTTTTTCAGCAAACACTGAGGGAATTTGTCAAAATCATACCTGCCTTGCAGGAAGTATTCAAATCTGCATTATACATCAATCAGCAAAATAGGAACCCACCAGTGTAAAATCACCCAAAAGTTAAAGTTCAGAGATCATATAAAATAATGGTTATAGTAACCAAAACAGCATGGTACTAGCACAAAAATAGAGACATAGACCAATGGAACAGAACAGAGAACCCAGATATAAAACCATCCACATATTGCCATCTGATCTTTGACAAAGTAGACAACAATATATACAGGGGAAAAGAATCCCCATTCAATAAATGGCACATGGAAAACTGGATAGCCACGTGCAGAACATTGAAATAGGATCCATGTCTCTTAACACTCACAAAAGTTAATTGAAGATGGATAACAAACTTAAATCTAAAACATGAAATCATAAGAATTCTTGAAGAAAATGTTGGAAAAACTCTTCCAGATATCGACCTAGGCAAACAAGTTATGAGAAGACCACAAGGGCAATCACAGCAACAGCAAAAATAAATAAATGGGACTTGATTAAATTAAAAAGCTTCTGCACAGCCAAGGAAGCAATCAACAGAGCAAATAGACAATCTACAAACTGGGAGAAAATATTCGCATGCTATATATCCAATAAAAGGCTAATAATCATAATCTACAAAGAACTCAAGCAAATCAGCAAGAAAAAAATCAAACAACCCCATTAAAGAGTGGGCAAAAACACAAATAGAAGCTTTTCAAAAGAAGATAGACTAATGGCCACTAAACATATGAAAAAATGCTCAACATCTCTAATCATCAGAGAAATGAAAATCAAAACCATAATGAGATATCACCTAATTCCAGTGAGAATGGCTTTTATCAAAAAGCCACCAAACAATAGATGCTGGCATGGATGTGGAGAGAAAGGAACACTGTGGATGGGACTGCAAACTAGTGCAATCTCTATGGAAAATAGTATGGAGATTCCTCAAAGAACTAAAAGTAGACTACCATTTGATCCAGCAATCCCACTAGGTATTTACCCAAAGGAAAAAAAATTATTTTATTCAAAAAGACACTTGCACAATTCACAATCACAAAGATGGGAAAATCAACCCAAGTGCCCATCAATTCATGAGTGGATTAATAAAATGTGGTATATGTATACCATGAAGTACTACTTGTCCATATAAAGATGAATTAATATCTTTTGCAACAATCTGGATGGAACTGGAGACCATCTTTCTAAGTGAAGTATTGCAAGAATGGAAAAACAAACATCACATGTACTCATTATTATATTGGAACTAACCAATCAGCACTTGTGTGCACAGATGGAAGTAAAACTCAGCAGAAATCATGAAGGTGTGAGGGGGACCAGGGGATGGGAAATCATACCTAATGGGCACAATGTATACTATCTGGATTATAGGCACACTTATAACTTTGACTTGAGCAGTACAAAAGTAATCCATGTAACCAAGACATTTGTACCCCCATAATATTCTGAAATTTTTTAAAAAATAGAGATAGGGTAGGCTCCATAGCTCAGTGGTTAGAGCACTGGTCTTGTAAAAAAATAGAGATAAAAAAAGAATACAACTACAAAACTTTATTAAGCAAGAGAAAAAGTATAAGCACAGTTATTACAAAAGTAAATAACATCTGAATCCAAAGATGAAAATTTCTGGGTCACGGGGATTTATTGCCTAGCTAAATAGTTGTAATATCAATACGTTTTTGAATATTTTATGTATTTTTTTAATAGCATGAAACATTTCCATGGAATTCAGACTGAGTCTTTGCTTATAATAAAATTCGCATTCCCTATTTTTAAAAAAAACACACTTATTTTTCAAAGAAATTCATGAAAATGAATGTTTAATTTTTCTGGGAGTACATTGTGACCCAAGTTTCTTCACAAAGAAATCTGACACACTTTAAGAATGGCAAGCAAGAGCTTTTGTTTATTCCAGTTTTCCTCTAATCACAGAAAATACAAAGTATTGACTAAATTGTTATAGTATTATTCCCTCAAAAAAAAAAAAAGAGGGAAATTACACTCAAGCAAGACAAGAACAATCACACGTTTCAGAGATTATCTGTGACTGAGGCTTACAAAGTGGCAGCTAAGTGAGTTTATAGGTGACTTTCCTCTTGATGCCTCTGTAGGACAACAAACTCTTTCTAGCAACACAAGTGAAAACAACATCATCACTCCTCTTCATAGACTCTCTTCAAGGTACTGCTGAGAGGCCAGACTTCAGGGTAGCTCAGTAGTTCTGCAGACCTGGTTGCACATCAGAACAATTTTGGGAGCTTTTTGAAAATGCAGATGTCCTGGTCACACTCCCTAGCAATTCATATTCAATATAACTAGATTGAAGGCCCAGTAATCTGAATTTTTTAAGTACTCCAAGTGATTCTGATCAACTAGACTTGGAAATTATTGACAATACTAGATGAATACTACTCCATTTATTGACAAACCAGCCATGTTTGGGTTGATACAAATCGATTATGTCCACTCCTGCAAACTCTGTCTTTGGTAGCTTTCAGTTGATAAGATTCTAATATGCATTGCCTACTTATAGTCATGCCTTCGTTAAAAATATATGTTGTGAAGTTAACAAAAAGAAAAACAGAAATCAGATGTTCCATGATATTCTCCAGATTTCAAGATAGCATCCACTTATATTTGCCAAAGAGAACTTTTTAAAATTATCTCACATTTAAAAGGCCACTTTAGACAAATGAATAGCATGGATCTGGTCTTAGTGATACCATTCTCCCCAACCAGACACCCCATACTCCCTCAGGTTCTTCAAAGTTTTGTTCGAGCTCTGGCAATTAACCTAAACTTGTCCTATTGACTTGTCCAGCTTGAATAGGCCATGTCCAGAGATTATGAAAATAATATTTTACATGATATTACCTAACATTTGGCCTGATGAATTTGACCGTGCCAACCTAAAATCAAATCTAAAATTTAAAAGTAAACAAAATGCTACCTAATTATCCAACAAAGTTGGGTATACCAGGCATGTAACTGATGTAGTAGAAAGAACTTAATTGCCAGAATTAGGCTAACAAAAGAATGAATCCCTTCTCTCCTGTTGTATATCTCTCATGCCACTCGTGGCAGGATTCTTAAATTTCTAAACTGAAATTTCTTTATCTGCATAATAGGAATTATGTATCAACCTGATAGGGTTATTTCGAAGATTAAATGGGCTGATGTGTGGAAACTTCTGTGGTCATAATAAATGTTCAACAATTACAAACAGGACAGGTTTGGTCGCAGGGAGACCCAGGCTTTTATTCTAGTTCTGCCTTTAAATAACTTGTAGCTTTGGAAAATTTCTTAAATGTTCTATGTCTCAATTTCCTCACCTACGAAATCAACATAATAATTGTACCTACTCCCTTTAGTGATTACAGTGAATGATGCATGTAGAGCATTTCAAGTATTACCTGAATGTATTGACACTTAGTAGGCATCATTCAATGGCAGCTATTTATTACTTTCCTCCCCAATTTACATTCTGAAGATTCAAGAGGAAGTTGTTTGGATTTGCAGAGAAAGAGAAGATCTCAATCTTCCTAACACACATGAGGACACTGAGGCAGAAGAAGTTAGGTGAGTTGCTAAAAGGTCACAGAGCTAGTTATTGACAGAGCTTGGTCTCTGCCTATATGGCAATACTCTGACATCCTCAAGAGATATGAATGCTATTTGTGATGAACCCAAATCACTGAGAAAACTATTATTTAATTATCTTCATGGATAGGGAATATGTCTTGATTGTTGATTAAAATAAAAGCAACCAGATTACTTGTTTGTTACAAAATGCTACTATCAAAATGCACCAACATAACTCTATGGCTCTTCATTGCAGAGTAAAAGCCAAAGAACAACCAAATCTGGTTAAGAATCAGAAAGACGTATTATGACTTTTTTTCCCCCGAAATGGATATGAACATTGACTCTCTGGAACTCCGTGTTCATTTTTGGGTTATTAGCTGCATCTAAACAGAAAACAACTCTCCTTGTCTACCAACAACTGGAAAACAAATCCCCAGCAAATACAATGAGCCCTCTCAGGGAAATTGATGACAGAGGTACAGTGAAGAGCTACTTTCTATGTTCTGAGGTGGGCCAAAAAAAAAAAACCAACCTGTACGTAAAACTTGAAAAAAGGGGCCGTGCATCTTCTGGAGTCCCTTTGGACTTTTTCTTTCACTGACAGAGGCTTGCAGCCTAAGTGGTTTCTGGCCACAGTGGAAAGCAACAAAAGGCTACATGGCTGGTTTTTCTTAAATGAAAAAGGAGAAGTTTATGTGATTTGAATTGCATGGTCCAGATGGTGTTTTCCATCCTTCATGCTATTTCGGTTGTGGCCACATCTTGCCTATGGCTTTTGTGGCAGGACACACTCACCAGTCAGCAATTTCACCACTGCTTGGGTCCAAATGAGCTATGGAGAAAGAAATTAGGGTGACTGGAGAGGCCACAGCTGGGAGAGATCAGCCACACTCGACAGGTCTTCTTCCACATAAACAGAGCAGACGAGGGAAGGAGGGTGTGGAGAAACAAAATACTGAGGTTTAGAGGTTAGTGCTTGAGGCCTGCAAAGTACACCTAACCACATGACATGCGCCTACAGGTTCTCACCCAATTGCTGAAAATCCCTGAGTGTCTCTGAAAAGGTGGCTATTACATTTCTCACCCAAAACATTCAAATGCTTTCAGATACCACAAAATATTTTTTCACTTACTTAAACTGTTCCTTAAATACCTAACTGAAAGGAGAGAATCATTGAATGTTTATTCTCATGTAGGAAAGTGTCTCCTTTAATAATGGACTATGTTAAATGGGTTTTGAGTCCCTGCTCTGGTTTTAAATCTCTCTCTTCACTGCAATTTCTAACTGGAAATTTCTAGGATTCAAAATTCACATGGACCGCGATCCTACCCTGTTTATTAGAAGAAACATTAAAGAATGTAGCGTGTCTTTCGTAGCATATTGCACTTGCACCTGAACTGTAAAAGGAAACTAATGCCTTTAGCAATGGATTATGGCTTTCTAAGTACCACTTTCCTTGTATAATGCTGCAATAAAAAAAGAAAACATCCAAATGAGATATCAGTATTTTTCCTAAAGAGTAGAGAAAAATTTTTTAACTCCATAGTTGTGGTTTATGTTCAGCCACCTGCTATTGAAACATTAAGTTGTTTTTGTTTCCCCCCCCCCCCCGCCTTTGGCCAAAAGTGAAGTATCATACTTTCATTTCTCCTTCTCTTTCTTCTGTGCCACGAAGCATGCATGCCAACTCAGCCTCCACCTAAAATGAGCAAACTGTCAATAAGAAAATCTTCACCCCTACCAGCCCACAATGCTTCTGTGGTATGTGATCTAATTGAGTCCTCCCCAGGAAAGAATGAAAAATCCAAATTGTGGACTGTATCAATAGCAAAGGCTAATTTAAGTAAGCTCTGAGCAGTGTTCACAGTGGCTGCTTTAGAATATATAGTTCTTGAAAATACTGGGCATAGCTTCTAAAACCCAGTTAATTACAGGTTTCACTTTTCAATTGAATGCTATTAAAATGACAGGAAACAAATAAGAATAGGAAAGAAAGTCACTCTCCTATGCTTCTAGTAGGAATATGCTGACTTTTTTGAAGAAAAAATGTATTGAGAGATTTAAAGTTGCTCCTACCTTTGGAACTAGTAATTCTACGTCTAGGAATTTATTTTAAATCAGAGATCAAGCAAAGATTTTTGTAACTTTTTTCATATAATGGTGATACATAAGAAACAGCATCAGTGTCCAAAAGTAGAAAAAAGATTAAATCAATTATGGCATCAGATGGTTTGAAGAATATTTATTAATATTAGAAAATATTATGAGACAATGTTATGTTTTTTCAAATGATATAAAACTATAACTGTGATTCAAATGTAGTAAGTATATATTTATATATGTATACATTTATATATGTGTTGATTTATAGCTGTATAAAATTTAAGAATAGAAGGAAAAAATACGAACTTTGTTCTCTTCAACATTGCCTGTAATTCCCAAATTTTCCACTATGAACACAGACTGATGTTAAAATTACAAAAGGAATATAAGAAAAAGTATATTAAAAATATCAAAATTAGATATCCTGAAGAATTTTAACATCATACAACTTGGAGCTAAAAGAAATCCATCTGACCTAGTTTTTTTTATTAAAAAGTTAAAATATTTTTCAGATGAGGCCCAGAGATCTTAACTGATTTATCTAAGGGAATAGGTTACACTTATTTTTTTAATTGAAAAAATGACAATTTATATACGGTAAGAAAATCTGCAAGTACTATTTCAGTTTACTCCCGTACTATCACCTTGCAGGTTTCTTCTGGTTACCAAAGACAAGTTCTAAGAATTTAAATGAATAATAAAAACCCACAAAATGAAAGCATTTGAATTGGGTGGGGCCCAATCAAATGGGCGGAATCATCCATTCCAGAGATTTCCATCTCATGTTTAATTGAAGCCAGTTTAAAAGTAATTCTCCAGGGCCACCTCAGAGGAACAAGATCACTGACCATGCCAGACTGCTTCTACCATTTTCAATCTGTTTTATATAAAGGGCCCTATCCTAGACTACATTCCTCTAGAAGAAGATCAGAATTTGAGTGCAAGTGTTTTCCTTGAGAGGCGAACCCAGGAAGCACCACCAGGGGAACAGAGAGGAATAGGGAAAAGAAGGAAAATCAATAAAGGCATTATTGAGAAGGTTACCGTTGTAGACAAATGATGCACCATCTGGCTGGAACCTTCTGAAGAAAGAGTGAAACGTGCTTCACAATTGTTTCACTGCAGGCAAGAAAGCTGAAATATTTGTCTACCAACAGTTGTCCTACACTGACTGAAGACCTGTTGAGGGTTAATTCACCTGCACTTGCTGCCTACCCAGACTAAGCACTCTTTTGGTAACCATCCTGGGCTGGGAGACACAGGGAGCCTTCAACAAGAGTTCACTTTTAAAAGTCATGGCTCCGTGCAAATTGCTGCAAAAGATATTAATTCATTTCTTTTTATGGCTGAATAGTACTCCATGGAATACACAACAAATATATATGTTAATGCACTCATAAATTCATGGACACTTGGGTTGATTCCACATCTTTGCAATTGTGAATTGTGCTGCAATAAACATTTGAGTGCAAGTGTCTTTTTGATAAAGTGACTTCTTTTCCTGTAGGGAGAGACCCAGTAGTGGGATAGCTGGGGAACTGGAGACCGTTATCCAGGGAAGTCTCTCAAAACAAACACCATACATACTTTCTAATAACTTGGAACTAATTGATGGGTACACCACGTAGGCACAAACAGAAGTAAAAATCATTGGAAATAAAGAAGGGGGAGCGAGAAGATGGGGAGGGGTTAAAACCCTACCTAATAGGTACAACGAACATATTAGGATAATGGGCACACTTAAAGCCCTTACTTAAGCATTATAAAAGCTACCCATGTAACAAAAACATTTGTACCCTCCTTGATATTTTGAAATAAAATAAAGAATTTCTGAATTTTTAAATTCTTCTCTAACATAAATTTCTGCACTGTTCAATTTATTTAATACCTCTTAAAAGCTACACATAATCACATTTTAAAAATTTCTTCACAGTCTTTATCCCTTTAAAAAAAAAAAAGTCATGGCTAACAAAAGACTTAAACACCACCGTCAAATCGAAGTCTTTGTTTTTAAAAGGAAAAGAAATTGAGGTTCCGGGAAGTCAAATGACTTGGCCAAGGTCACACAGCATGTCAGTGGCAGAAATAAGACTAGATTACTCCTGGTTTCCTGGCCCTTTCCAATTCTTAAACCACACACCTGAAGACGTGGAGAAAACACAGGCTTTGAGGCAGATTACACTTTAGGGTGAATTCTGGTTCTGCCACCTATAAAATGTTGGGAGGGCTATTCAATCAAACTGAAACTCAGGTTCCTCATTGAAAAAGGGAAGAATACTGTAAATATTTAATATGAACATTTTCATTAAGTTTTAATTTCCCTTCCAACTGCCTTAGAATACCAAGCAGTTGTCCATTTTGCTAGGTCACTAGCAAAGCTAGTGAGCAAAGACTACAAGCAGCAGTCTACTGTTTCCATCATTTGAATAAGGCACCAAATCTGCATTTTAAGCTATGATCTATCATTTGCCATTCATGTCATTCCAGCCCTAAACACTCTTCCTCTATTATCTTTCATGGCAATTTGGTGGGCTCTTGTACCACTTAGAAATATTTTAGACCAATAATTTTTGTGTTATAATAAAGTAACTAAATGAATATATGACTAAAGTAACTAACTGAATATTATAACTTTTAAATTTCATAATAATAATAATTAGTAGTATACCTTTATACTACTTAATATATGCCAAGCAACATTTACAACAGACTTCACATGTATTATCTCAATACATTTGAATAATCATACTATTACGTGCTAATGCTAGGCCCATTTTGCTAATGAGAATATTGAAACTTATTAAAGACAAGTAACTGCCCATGATCATGAAACTAGAATATAGCATAACTTGAGCCCCAACTTAGATCTGAATGACTCCAGGACTAGTGCTTGGCATAGCTGCACTCTATTCCTTCCCACTTGTTGACAAATGGACATACCATATGCATACAAATGTACATGATCTGCCAACCCTCTAATCAGGTTAGAGCAGCACTCTAGTCATCAATAGTGGTATAGTAGAAATGGTCAACATTCTGTCTTAACAGATCACCACCGTACTCCATCACAAGCTTATCATTCCCAGTTTCCTTCATTGGATCTTTGGAGCCAGACAGATCTAGGTTCAAATTCTGGTCCAGCACTTTGTATCAGTATCATGTGGACAAATGGCTTTACTTCTGTGTGACTTAGTTCCCAACAATACCCAGCTTGCAGAAGTATAAAAATTAATGTTATATTTCAAGGGCCTGAGATATAGTATGTGTTCACAAAAGCATAGCTAGAAATTGCTACTTCCCAATTATCAGTAAAGCATTTACTCCACATACATCAACTGATTAGAATGCTCTGGGCTCCAGATTGGCATTGTAGATGTCCTGTTGCTCAAAGTATGTGAAAATGGAACTACTGTATTAATTAAACTTTTCTATTATTCTGAGTAGTTGTCATGGCTAAAATGGGATACTAGAATTGCACAAGTAAAATTGGTTCTATATTCTTGAACAATATCAACTTATAGATTTATTTCTATGTAGAATATATAGAGAATGAATGATGCACACATATACATAATATCCATATATGTTTGTATGTTTGCATATATAAATAAAACAAATAACTCATTGCTGCTTTACATAGATTGTGAAAGAAAACATGCAATTTTAACTATTCTCACAGCACAATAAATTCATTGCTTATCTTGGTGAATGGATGATGTGATAGTAGCAAAGGGTTAAGAATCAGAAAAGGGGTGGAAGAAGTAAAATTAAAAAATGAAAATCTATTCTTAAAATCCTGTGATTGCCCATCAGTGAAGTCATTTTGGAAAAATAGCCTGTGGGAGAAATTGTAAACACCATATGTTTTTGAATATTGTAGTGTTGTCTAATAAAATTACTGAAAAAAACAACTTTAATGCCAAGATTATTTTGAATTGGCAGATATATCCATAATATTAATAGCCCTTTTCCTTTAACATCTTGCTGAAACTACAAATGGTTATTTACATAACTAAAATGAAGGCTACAAAGAATGTGTCTTTATTGAACTTTATCAATATCATACTTATTGGAAAAGAAAAAGTTTCTAGAATAAAAAAGCTTGTCATTAATCTACAGATGTCTTTTTTTGATGTTTCTATCACTAATATGCTCTGACCTTTCTGTGTCTTAGATATAAAGCCAGGCAAAATGATGCTATTTGTCCTCTAAGTTCATTACAAAAATGTTATAAATAGGATTAGATATTATAAAATAAAAACCATTGAGCATCCATATATCATATTTTATAGTTTTGGTTCCCTTAATGACTCTTAAAAGGAAACATAGAGGATATTATAGACAAAATGCAAGCTTCAAGATCACTTTATAGAGCTAGTATTAAATCACGATAAAAAAACATTTAAGAATTCATTTTTTGGTAATGGCTTGGTCTAAAGGCAGTAGAAAGGAGATGGCTAGCGTGATCACACCAGTGGCTGATTAGGTAGACATGGCATTTGTAATAATGCATGTCCAATACTACATTCTGAGAAAGCAGCAGAAGAAATAATAATGAAATCCAAAAGGCATTTTCACACAATGTTAGTATATACATCAGTCAACCATCACACGGCTTGAGAGTTGTATAAATTTTTAGGCATCAATTTGAACAAGTTTATCAGTCTTAATGCTTTCAGGTGTTGAACAACACCAGATCTATCAAACTTGTCCATGTGTAATTTAATGAAGATGTACAAATGTTTAACATAAAGTGGTTTACCGCTAGTTAATACAGACTCATATGAACAGTCATATTCTGTGAATGCCTATTAGACAAATAGAATGCCAACAAGTAGAACTGCTGGGTCATTTGTGTGGGTCCTTCAACCACTCCGGGCTATAGTAACTTCATCTGTAAAGTGGAGGGTGTGGATTGGTTCATTGCTAGTCCCCTCTTAACAAAAAAGCTTTATGAATTATTATTTTGTGTATTTCCTTTTATAAATTAAGTTCTGTCTGAGAATAGAACTGTCGTGGACTAGAAAGTTAAAAAATGATGTAATGTGTTTGGGAAAGTTTTAGAAATGTTTTCTTCCAACTTATTTCCATTCTCCCTCTCATCTTTGCCCACTTACATATTGACCTAAACAGGTAAAAAAAAAATAAGTTCATTTTCTCCTACCACTTAATTTATGTGTAATTGTATACTTTTGTACTTTTTATGCTATTTCTATTCATATCTTTCCACTCCATTAAAAAGAAAGCTCTTTGGGAAAAAAAAATCCATGCCTATTTCTTTTTTGTCTTTTTCATTGTACTTAGCAAAGTGCTTTGCTCATAAGATGCATTCATTAAATATTTTTAATAAATTAATGTTGCCTGAGGATATTATGATAGTGTGAATTCCAGTGTCTGCCTCTCCCAGCCACTGCCACAGTCACTGAGGCTATAGATTTGACATCACTTGAATAGAGAATTCCTCCACTCTTGCTTTCATTTCATTGCTCTAACTGATTTCAGAAATCATCTGCTCCTGCTTTCTATCCTCTTGGCTTTGAGAATTGGTTACCCTCCTTGTTTTGTTCCATTTGGTTTTGGCAACTGTTCCTAGACTGTTTACCTTGTGTACTGACCTTGGAAACCCCTAAGACTTGCCTCTGCTAATTGCCTCCACCTACTTTGGCTCCAAATTCCAAACCATTGCCCAGACCAGGCCTTTGAGACACCACCTGCCCATCTCATGAAAAGGAGATCATATCTGATTTCTTTGGACAACATCCATCTTATCAAGTTGATCCAAAACTTAGATTTATTTGTAATGGGCACTTGAAACCCAGACGGCAATAATGTTAAAAACTTTCTAGCTGGGAGAGTGAAGAGAACATTCATCTCATTCCAATAACAAGTGTTGAAGATAAAGCAGTAGGAAAAAAGATGCACTTCTTGGTATGACATATGTGTGAAGAACACGGAAAAATACTTAAGAATTAAGGAAGATAAAATATAATTGAATTATGAAAACTTGTTTAAAAAACTGCAGAGCTTTAAATAAATAGAAGATCTAATAAAATTCCTCACTTGACATAAATCTCCCTTATAAAATATTTCTAATACATGATCATTGAGAGCTAAGTAAGCCAATATATTAAGAATTCTATATTGAATAGAAATCTACATTCAGTCATTTCCACTACGTTTGCCCTAATTCAGTCCTTTGAAACCACCAAAAATTCTTCTTCCTTTTCCATGAGATAAGTCTTCAAATATTGTAAGATAACCATGACAGCTGCCGCTATCACCATTATCTGTGTGTGTGCACACATCTATAGGTACAGCTAATCATAAAAGCTCTCTACTTGTTAATACCGAGGCAAATACTTACATATATTATCACTTTACCATAATTTGTGAAGTTGTTGTTTGCTCCAGTGAGGGTTCATGTTTAATTTCTCAGAGCACGATTTCTACCACATACCAATCAATAATTTGGCCTTTAAGCTTAAATTTTAAAAGTGAGAATGACGATACATACCTCATATAGTTGTTGCAAGGCTTAAGTGAAGTAAAGACTGTTGTGAGAATTCAGTGAGATAAAGTATGGAAAGCATGGGATATTCCACAAACTGTGACTACCTTTAGCCATCAACATTAATTGTTTTCAATCCAGGCATCTTCAATCTACTACCCTGTGTAATTTATTTAATAATATTCATATACTTACAAAAAAAACACACATTCATTATAAAAATCAAAACAAAAAGAAACAGAGCTAAGAGATAGCATGTGGTAGAAAGATAAAGATAGCATTTGGTATATATCTGTTGAATTTTTCATTTGCATAGCATTTTAATTGTTTATGTAGATTAAGATTATCTAATTTGTATTCTAGGTTCTTAGCATTAATACACAACTGTCTTACCATGTTATTGGAAACTCTATCTCTTTATAAATTTCTTTTTGATGAATGTATAATATTTCATCAAGTAAATATACCATCATTATAGTAACTAATCCCCTCATTTGGACATTTATGTATTTTAAACACTTATACTATTTTAAACAATTATATAACAAACATATTTGTCCAAGAAGATTTCTGTTTTCAGTTTTTATTAGGATAGAAGCTCAGATATTTTTTAAAAATAGATAATCTTGATACACATACTTGCAGTTGATATTGTGAACCAAAACGCAAGATTATATATGCACATATCTTGTATTTGGGATGTGTGTGTGTATGTACACACATGTGGCTATTAAACATCATTGTGTTGATCTGTGCCATATTGATTTGATGGGTCCAATGTTTTAATATATTTCTCACGGTTCTGTAATTTTTACAAATAAGATGTGTTTTCCTAAGTTTTTGTTCAAATTATTTATGTGAACTATGAGGAGGAAGTATCTAGGGTAGACATTATTGGCATGTCACTGCAGACACTACTCCAGTTTGGTATTAATCCATTAATCAAAGCTCTGTGACCATTGTTCAAACAGCCACAAATTCTCTAACCATATTATTATTTAGTCTGCATGTCTCTATACCATAAACAACAAGATGTAAAATTCCTTCCAAAATATGCTATCACGGGTAGATGCATTTTATATATAACAAATAAATGGAATTTGAAACTATACAGGGAAATTTTAGAAGCAAATTATTTTAAAATAGTTATTAGTAGGTAAGGGGAATTAACAATCAATCTGTCTTGTTTCTATTTGACATTTATTCATACAATATTTAGAGACCACTTACTAGGGAGCTTACCCTATATTTCATGTATGTTTCTAAATAGAAAAAAATAATAATGACTTTGGCTAGAAAATCAGGTTTATTGTTATAAAAATAAAAGCATAGAAAATTATTGTTGGGTAATTTGTTTTTTAAATAGAAAAGCATGGGCAGTTGCACGGATGGGTGCATGGTGACTAAATGGATGGATGGAATATAATGTCCAAAATATTTACAGCATCTTAAAGTTTTTATGGTCAATAGTACATTGTCTTACATGCATTGAACTTTACTTGTGGGTTAACAGGCAAGTCTTATCAAAGTACATGTTTGCCAAAAGAATCAGCTCTCATCTGTCAGTTCTGAATACTATATAATGGCAGCATTGTTTTGTTCCACTGCTTAATAACATAAATGTTTCAATGGATAGATTGTATTCTCAGAAAATATAATTCTTCATGTAGAAGAAAAAAATTCAAAGTGAAATTACACCTTAAATGTTAGCTTATCACTAAAATATTATTTATTCTCTTTCATGGTACTACCAAAAAAACTTTTTAAAGAATTATTCATCTCTTCTTATGATGGATAAGCAAGCTTGACAAACTAAGGGAGATCTTTCTTACCTCTCTGATATTTGGAACCATAGCCTCCTTATCCAGCGTGTTACAAGAACCATGCAATTTTTCTCATCATTATTTCTAATTTTAATTTGTGTTTTAATTTTTCTTTAGTTTATTATCTAGAGTTTAAAATTTCTTATAAATTTCTCCTACACAGTATATTATGAAAAATATGTTAACAGGGAAAAAGTAACTTGGCTTGGGAAATCAGTGTTAAAGCTACTAATCAATATTAAAGCTCATTTTATTATTTTTTTTATTTCAGCATATTATGGGGGTACAAATATTACGGTTA
>VBSM01001044.1:15855019-15895309 GCA_008086735.1 Cheirogaleus medius | reverse complement strand
AAAAAAAAAAAAGGCAGATCCTTTAGTTGTTAATTTCTTCAATTGTAATGATGTCCTTCTTATCCATAACAGAGTCAACGAACATTTACACCTAGTGGGAAAATCGGCATATGAAGGAAAGGAAAAAGTTACAGCAAGAAACTGACATGTGTTGAGTACCTACTATGTATCAGCATTTACACAGTTATCATTACTTTTATTCTCACAAAATCCTATGAAGTGATTAGGATTAGAAGCTCAGAGGCTTTTCCCAAGGCCTTATAGGAAGTCAGTGGCACAGCCAGGCTCCAGCTTCAAAGTTCAAGCTCTTTCTTGTTTACGCTGCTGCCTTTAACTCCCTGTAGCTAACTGCCTTTCAGTCTTTCATGAAGCAAACAACAACAACAACAAAAAACTGTTGAGAAGATATTGCAAAACATCTTAAGACATTTAAAAATATATTTATGGAAGACACAGTCATTCCCATTATCACTGTGATTGAAATGAACAATATTCATCTTACCAATGATGATGTTTTTGAGGCTTAAATTGCCTCTCTCAAAACTGCTAATAGTATCTACAACACAAGGACATTGAGTTTCTCTTCACAACACAACAGCTTACTTTTAGGGTCAGGATATAATATACATTAGCATAGGATTGGAGAAACATCAAGATTCATCTGCTGCATTTCTCTATGGTCTGAGAAACCCTAAATCTTTGTTTTTTAGCACAAGATTATAAGGAAAAATCAACTCTAAACTTCAGTATAATTGTCAGAAAACAATATCCTGAATTCTAACCAAACAAATCCCTCTTAAATCAAAACTATGGCAACACTAAGAGTGAAAATAATGCAGATTATTTTTGATCCTTCCTTCCTTCATTGTAATCTTTCTCTAATTCTTGCTTCTCACTCATTTAACAAATATTTATTGTGCATTTACCATGTCCCTGGAACTTTGCTAGAAACGTTTACTAGTTTCTGGTATGAGAAACCAGTAACAACTAAATATTAGTAATATTAGAAAAGAATATTCTATTCAATACATTGATAAAATTCATCAGTCATCCTGAAGGAAAATTTACTGGGAACAAAGAATAGAAAAGTTCCTTAATAAAATAAACAATAATAATGATAAAAAGAGAGATATCAATCTTACACCTAAAAAAAGAAACTAAATTTAGAGTCAATTAAACATGGCAAGGCCAGCACCAAAATTATATCTGGTGTTTTCACTTAACATTGTTCTTGAAATTTTGGCTAATTTGAAGAAGATATAAAGCAGTAATAAAAGATGTTAGTATTAGAAAGGGTTAATTTATGATAATTTACAAGTGATATTTTTGTATACCTAGAACCTTACCTTACCTTACCTTACTTAATGTTAGAATTAATGAGAGCTCAATAAAATGATGAAAAATAAGCTCATTTTTTCCAGATGTTTATTTTGGAAACTTTTACACCTACAAAAGAGTTGGGAGAATAGTATAATGAACATCTGCATTTTTTAAAACCAAGATTCATCAATTGTTAAAATTTTGCCACATTTGCTTTTTCTCTCATTTTATCCATATGTCTATATGTTTGTATATTTTTCTCTCTCTTTTTAAAAATTTTTTGGCTAAGGCATTTGAGAGAAAGCTGCAGACACTGCAACACTTGTTCCATAAAACTTCAGCATGAATACAAGAGTATTTTAAAAGTTGGTATCTTCTCATAGGTAAGCAATAACTAGTTAGAAGGTATAATAAAAGAAATGTATCCTTTGCAATAACAACAAAAAAAATTAATCTCAGTCCTTAGGGCTGTCTAAAATACCATAAACTGGGAAGCTTATAAACAACAACAATTTATTTCTTACCTTCTAGAGGCTGAGAAGTCCAACATCACGTTTCTAGCAGATTCAGTGTCTGGTGAGGGCCCATTTCCTGGTTCTAGATGGCACCTTCTTGCTGTGTCCTCAGATGGTGGAAGGACAAGGAAGCTCTCTAAGGTCTCTTTTATAAGGGCACTAATTCCATTGATGAGAGATCTACCTCTCTGATCCAATCACCTTCCACAGAAGGCTCCACTTCCAAATACTATCACATGGGGGGTTAGAGTTTCAACATATGAATTTGGGGAGGACATAAACATTCGGACCATGGCAATTAACAAACTTATTAAGAAATACATGAGAGCTAAGTGAGGAAAATTATTAAAAATTTACTGAAATATATTTTTAAAAACTATATTCCTTGATAGAAGATAACACATAATTAAAAAACCGTTTTTCCCAAATTAATTCACAAATACATATTATATACAATCCCATCAGAATTGTATTGTGATATTTTTAAAAACAACAAAGTCTTTCTAATGTTGATCAGAAGCAAAGATCAGGCAAGAATAAAAAAGAAAGCTTTGAAAAGAAATAAAGAGAGAAGGCTATTTCTACATTTAGGCCTCCTAGTGTACTGGAGACCATAAATACATTAGCACAAAATTTGAGTTTCATTTTATCACTACAACTTTTTTGATCTCTGAAGAGTGATTTAACTTCTCAGAGTTTCAGGTTTCTTATCTATAAAATAGACATGAAAATATCTATCTTGCATGGCTACATGAGGATTCCAAGCAACTCACTTGAAGAATCCAGCATAATGTCCAATGAAGAAAAATTCAGTATCTATTTTATAGATTATTGTTTAGCTATTTGGAAAGCATAGTAAATTTAGATCCAAAATATATTTCAGCTCTAGATAAAGATTGGATATTACTCAAAAAATTATAAAATTTAAAAAATAAAGAAAGAGAAATAAACCATTAAAAAGGAAATATAAACTAAATTTTATCAAATCTCTGGAGTAGAGACTTTTTAAACTTTAAAGTGATACAATAAATTATGAAATTTATTCACAGAAAAAAATCGGGGGAGAAAACATCCAAATATAGCTATGTACTGCATAACAATGGTTTGGTCAAGGACGGAACGCATATATGACGGTGGTCCCACAAGATTATAACAGAGCTATAAAATTCCTACTGCCTAATGACATAGTAGCCATCCTAATGTCGTAGCACAAGGAATTGCTCGTGTTTGTGGTGATGTTGGTGTGAACAAACCTATTGTGCTGTCACAGTAGTTTTATATGTGCTGTATAAAAGTACAGTACACATACAATTATGCACAATACCTAATATTTGATAATGATAATAAATGACTGTTATTGGTCTATGTATTTGCTGTTTATCGTTATTTTAGAGTATACTCCTTCTGCTTATATAAAAAAAAGTTAACTGTAAAACAGCATCAGGCAGGGCCTTCAAAAGGTATTTCAGAAGAAAGCATTACAACATAGGAGATGACAGCTCCATGCGTGTCATTGCCCCTGAAGACATTCCAGTGGGACAAGATGTGGAGGTGGCAGGCGGTGATATTGATGATCTTGACCTTGTGTAAGCCTAGACTAATGTGTGTGCTTGTGTCTTAGTTTTTAACAAAAAAGTTTAAAAAAGAAAATAAACAGAAAAAAGCTTTTAAACTAAGCATGTAAGGAAAGAAAATATTTTTGTGCAGCTGTACAATGTGTTTGTGTTTTAAGCCGTTAATACAAAGAGTCAAAAAGTTTAAAAGTTTATAAAGGAAAAAAGTTATAGTAAGCTAAGATTAATTATTGAAAAAAGAAAAGTTTTTAATAAATCTAGTGTGGCCGGTGTACAGTGTTTATAAAGTCTACAGCAGCGCACAGTAATGTCCTGGGCCTTCACATTCACTCGCCACTCACTCCCTGACTCACCCAGAGAAACTTCTCAGTCTTGCAAGTTCCATTCATGGTAAGTGCCCTATACCATTTTCATCTTTTATAACTTATTTTTACTGTACTGTTTCTATGTTTAGATATATTTAGATACGCAGATGCTTACCATTGTGTTACAATTACCTACAGTATTCAGTACAGTAACATGCTGTACAGGTTTGTATAGGAGCAACAGGCTATACCATCTAGCCTAGGTGTTTAGTAGGCTACACCAGCTAGTTTTGTGTAAGTACACTCTGTATCTATGATGTTTGCACAACAAAATCACCTAGTGACAGCATTTCTCAAAACATATTCCCATCGTTAAATGATGCATGACTGTACATTCAACCCTAGGTAAATATTTGAATGAACAAATGAATCGATTGATTGAAATTAAGGATTTTAAGCTGATGAGGAATCTGATAAGAATGCTGACAGCTGTGGGAAGCATGGACCGGTAGGGAAGATGAAGAAGAGAACTTAGGAGAGGATTGTGCGGGTAAATGGTGAAGCCTGCTTTGTGAAAGAACGAATAGAGTTAGGAGGTTATGCCAGCTAATCTGCCACGTGCTTGAAGCCAAATTATAATATCAGTCCTCTAGCTCTTGTATAGCGTCTCCACTACTACTGTGGATTTTCTCACTACTCCTCACGGAAGCCAGCATGTCGTTTATCTATCCATTCAGTACCCAGGTGATGCTTGGCATAAATAAAGAGCAACTGAATAAAAAGAAAGAAGTGCAGAGAGGGAGCCAGAAAGAACAGAAAAGAAGAAAGTCAAAACATGAAAGGACAGTGTGGTAAAGAAAGAGAAAAGAGAGAAAAATGAAATCAAAGAAAAGACAGGCAAGAAAGAAATGGGTTGGAAAAATACATAGGGACAACTGAAATATTTTTAAGGGTAATGAAAAGAAAACAAGATTTTTTAAGACTCCTATTAAGTGAAATAGTGTGTATTCATGTGAAGCAAATCATCAGAAATTTTTCATTTATGGTTATTTCAATGATTTGCCTTTAATTACCATTAAGTTTCCTCCTGCTGTTCAGCCTTGTGTCAATTTCTTTTGCTTTCATGGAGTGCATCAGTCAGCAGGTGGACTTCCCAAACACAGCCAATGTGCCATTGCTGTTAGTACACTCATGTAGAAGGCTCACTGTCCCCTCCAGCCCACAGGTGCATTGCTCACATTTCCAAGTTGTCCCCAGCCCTGCTGCAGAAGGAACCCACTTCCTAGTCTGGCCAAAATAATTTTACTATGCTATTTGAATTCTTACTTTAAATAACACGAGTTAATAAATGTATTGAACAGCCTGGTCAGCATCAAGGGGCTAACACTGCTGTTATTTGCTAAAGGCAATATAATTTGATCTGGTACATTTCCATTCACTTAGCTATATATCCTTATTCACAGTGCTGAATATAAATATCTCCTTGTCTGCCGGGAACAGTTTTTCAAAAAGATGATATTTTTATCTATTTGAATAACCAGGGAGGAGAATATAGATCATCTCTTCAGATTTAAAGAAAAAAAGAAAAGAAAAAGAAAAAAGCTTTATTTTCATGAGCTCCACTGACCACAACATTTACTAGTGTTGGCAAAGGTTCAGTGCCTAATGAGTAAAAATAAAACTGGTGTTGCCCCTCAAGAAGTTATTTTTTTTTATATACAGCACATTTGAGGAATGTTGTTTATTACAGCTTGGTAAATATTTTTAAAGACTTGTTTTGACGGAAGCTGTGTTTCTTCGACGAAGAGAGGTTTATAGGGATATTATAGCAGCCTAGCATATGCAAATCAATAGCATTTATGAGCTGGAAAAAGATAGGCAGGCATGAAGTTGTGCATGACATACAATGAAAATGTACAACTTTTGCCATTAAAATTGCACGTGGATATCTAAGAGAAGTTATTATTTCTCTTACAACACTTGCCTTCCTGCTGCAGCTATAAGATAGTTCAGTATCTTTTGAGCATGCATGTTCTCATTCAAGAAAACATTATAGACAGAATCCTAAATCCCCAGAGGTTATAAATCGAAGGATAATTATGCATGACCCAAAGGAATTTTTAACAAAAGTTTTTTAAAAATAGGGGCTCCCCTTAATTAACTTAAAATATTATTTGATATACAGAACTGTGGCCTACACACAATCTATTAAAGTCCAATCTATTAAAGTCCTGTCTATTGAGTGAAGTGGAGTATACCAGTAAGTACAATGTAAAGAATATAATCACAATGCGTTCAACAAACATATGAAAATACATGAAACTACCTTAAAACTTGTTCATTTTTGAATTTCATGAAATATCCTTGGCTAGTGTGTAAGAAAGGCAAGTATTAATTTAATGTGGACATAGAATTTAAGGGAAGAATCAATATTTTTTTTCTCCTGCATAGTTGAAAGATTGCTGTAGCCAGATTACTGACCATGGACACATAGGACATTATCTTCCAAACCCACCCTTAAAAGTGCTGTATCCTGGGAGACTAACGTAAGGTTTGGGGCATGATGCACTTCAAAAAAATTTTTTTTTTAATGTACCCGTAGTTCTCTAAGTGTGGTCCTCAAACCAGCAGCATCAGCATCACCTGGGAACTTGTTAGAAACGCAAATTATCAAGCTCCACCCCATACTTAACAAATTAGAAACTCTGGGAGGGTGGTCCAAAAATCTGTGGTTTAACAAGCCCTCTGGGTGATTCTGAGACACTCTGAAGTTTAAGAACCACTAAAGTAAACTCTAAAGAGAATCTTAATACTTGCATACATCTGTTTGCTGCTTCAGACAGTTATCTTCAAACGCTTTTTTGGAATGCTAACATTTTTTCCCAGGGTCCTCTGATAGGGAGTTGTGGAGAGAGAAGGAATACGAGGAGAAAATCTACTTTAAAAATAGAATTGAAGATGCCTGCAGTATGCGCAGGTGGAAATGTGTAGGTGGTGCCTGCAAGTACAAGTCCTGAATACAGGAGTGGGAACAAGACCAACAGGAGGGACTGGGGAGAAAAGGAAAAAGAGAGCAGAGGTAAGGAGAAGAGGCAGAGAGGAACAAAAATGGAGATTATTCAATTACCTATAAAAAAAATCTACAAAATATTATACAGCAATCAAAATGAATGAATTTACACTATGCATATTTACAACACGATATGGATAATCTTAAACATTTTACATTAATGAAAAAAATAAGTCACAAATGACTACATAAAGCGTGATTCCTTTTAAAAGCTAAAAAGAACTAAAATAAAATATAGATATGTGCTTGCTCGTTTGTTTGTTTGTTTGTTTGTTTTGAGACAAGGTCTCACTCTGTTGCCAGGGCTAGAGTGCAGTGGTGTCATCATAGCTCACTGCAACCTCAAACTCCTGGGCTCTAGTGATCCTCCCACCTTGGCCTCCCAAAGTGCTAGGATTACAGGCACGAGTCACCACGCTGGCCTAGGTATGTGCTTTTAGAAATATGGTTAGATGGAATAAAATAAGAAGCAACACAAAAGAACACTGAACACAGGACATAGGTTACTGATTGTGTTAGGTAGGAAAAGACCAGTGGAGGGACAGAGAAGACCACACAGCCAGATGGGAGTTGCTGTCAAGGCCTCAACTTTTGTGTTGAATAGTAGATGCATGTTGACTGTCTAGCTCACTGCATGAATGAGTGAATGAGTGAATGAATGTATTTAGAGGGCCATAAGTGGGCTAATGATGACCAAGGATTATGGGTATTCAATTTTGTGCACCTGATATCCTTTAGGATATTATAAATATTTGAAAAGTGAAATCATAGAATATGCACTTAAAAACGATCATCAGAATCATTCCAAAAAACAACATTTCTTCATTATAATAGGTCATTAAGGCAATAGGACCTTTCCCCACACAGAAATTTATTATGCAGATTTTGTCAATTAGTTGTTTATATTTAATAAAAAAATTAAAAATGCAACAAATGTCAGTCCAAGGCAAGACTGATAAAAATAAAATGTGCCTTCAAGACCTCGCCATGCCACTTTTTTGGTTATCACCTTGCTCCCCTTTATTACCCTATTCCTAGATTTTAGGGATCTCATCAATGGGCAGTGGGGGTAGAGGAGTCACTACTCTCAGCTACCCTAAATACAGTTTGTTAGTTCTAACCACTGCCCTCAAACCTGATCTAGTCTGTGCCCTATTGCCTGAGACCCTTCTGCTGCTGCATAACCATGAGTAGCAATTACCGAAATAGACTAATTAATCCCTAGGAACAAACCAGCAACCAGCTACTGGTTAACTCCTCTTAGAGTGATGGCTTAACCTGGGTTGAAATGTATAGCTTCCTGAAAAACCCTTAAGGTTACATGAATATTTGGAATTTGGAACTCTGTGTCATGCCATGGAGAAAGACATTTCTCATTAAAGAGACTTTTCTTCAAAGCACACCACCTAAAGATCACTCTACCTCGCTTGCATGTAAGATTTGCCATGTAATTTTCATTGATAAAGGTAATTTTTAAAGTATGTATATAAATCCTGGGTGGCAATGGAGGCCGAAGTGATTGATTCTAGCAGGTTGAACCATATTACTACTAAATTGCTTGAATCCTGTTAAATAATCACATGCCATTGGGACCAAAAACATTTTCCCATATTTATCTCTTTTTTCATTGGCCCTTAATTGAAGGGTTTACAAATATCCTATTTCTCAAGCTATATGGAAAAGGAGCGGTCACACTAAATATTTAAATTTGCTTTACGTAAATAGATCCAAATTTAGATAAAACATTATTTTAAAACATATACTGATTGGACTTTCATTTTCTTTTTACCCATTGCAATGAAATGAGAACTGGATGCTGTTTGATCACAGACAGAGATATAGACACAGATATAGATAGAGATGATATTTCTTTGAAATGGATATAATTAAATTTTTTACATATTGTCAGGTACCTATATAACATAATATTATACTTTTAGCTGTCTCAACTCAAATGTCTTTGGGTACTTAAACCTTTAGCATTCCTTTCTCCACTACGCATGAGCAAGAATTCCTTAAGGGTAGGTAACAAGTTTTTTTTTCTCCCACTTATATAAAGCAAACACACTAAATAGATTTAGTTCAAGGCTTTGCAAAAGGGAATTTCTGTTTGCGCTAAAATCAGAGAAAGTTATGCACAACCTAAGAATATATTTATAATCAAAATTACTTAGCAAATGGAACCAAGGTTTGAAGTGGGATGGTCATGCATTGCTTCCATAAGAGAAAAAAGAAAGTGTGATCATTTATTCACAGGCACAGATTCGAGCCAGATACCCATAAAAAGTTAATGGGAGAATTCAGAACCTCATAAAAAGCTATAGAAGAGCATCCTGCCCCACATAAAATCATCATACACATCCACTGTGTGTGGCACACGTTATGTGTCTGAGAAGATGGAAATTACACATATAAAAGGCTACCACTGTGTTAAGTTACAGATATTCACTAGCCTGGATATCCACAATATTTAAGGCATTTTTGTGAGAACGCTATCAAATGTAACTCAAGAGCTTATTGTTAATGCTTTCTTGTTAGTCCTAATTTATAGAAGATGTAGATAAAATTGTTCTGGATCTTCAAGAAAATTTAGGCTTTCGCCAACACACTCCTCAAAATCCTTCCAGCCTTGACCCACTATCCAGTCACGGCAGCATCTTACCTTTAGGTACCAAAATTTGTATTAGTTATCCACGGCTGTGTAAAGATTTATCCCAAAACAAAACTTAGTGGCTTAAAACAACATTATTATGTCACTGGTTCTGGAGTTAGAAATCCAGGCTTGGTGTAGTTGGGTTCCCAAGCTGGACGTGGTGGTGTGCGCCTGTAGTCCCAGCTACTCAGGAGGCTGAGGCAGGAGGATAGTTTGATCCCAGGAGTTTGAGGTTGCAGTGAGCCAGGATCGTTCCACTGCACTCTACCAGAGCAATACCCTTTCTCAAAAAAAAGGGGGTAGAGGGGAAGTTATGTGGGATAAGTAAGAGAAGCCCAGTGACTTTAGCTCCTCAAAGATGGAGAAAATGTCTGCAGGTCTTATATATATTTTTCTGCACCCGCTTTTTATATTTTAGTATTATTGGTATCTTTGTTTGCATTTGAATGTAGTTCACAGGTGACATCCTTCCAGCACAGTTCACCTACTTACTCATAGAGTTCTGAGATGCAGAAAGAGATTTCTGTAGGGACAGACTACACTGTCAAAAAGGGAATGTATACACTTGAAAGTCTTTTCATACCTACCAACAGATAGGCCATCTTAAAGCATGAAGGATATGGGGATACACTTGCTTATTTGGTGTTTTTCATTTTTAAAGATGGAACTAATCAAATTGTGTATATATGGAAAAGACCAACAGGTGAAAAAATGGTCTTTATCATATTGTGGACTCATTAATTTATTCTTTAATTTGTTGTTATGGTCACTATTTACAGGATCTTATATTGCTTTTGTCTCCCAGAATCCATGTCAGTTGTATAAAAAAGGTATTCAAATTTTTAATAAATGCACATTATGCTATCAAGCTGAACTGTCTGATTTTATGTGTACCCAGTCATCATGATTTTGTTATATGGTTAAAAACATAGTCTCAGAATATTCTTAATACATTTATTTTTCCTCTCTTGTTTGTAGGTGTATTACTTCATATCACCTTACAAGTTGAATATTCGTTTACCTGACAAACATTTATTGAGCTTTTGCCTATTATGTGCTGGGGATGTTAGATTCCTTAAACTGAGTTTAAGGAAACTATGTCCTTAAACTCAGACCATTTCCTCACAGTGTTGGAACCAAAAATTTGTTGTTCAGGAGTCATTATTCATCTACCAGTCTCAGTGAATATGTGCCATTGGCCAAAGCGGTTGAAATCTCCAATAACCCTGGGATATATGCTTCAAAGACATTGTCCCCACTATAATAGAAGCTTATGGATAGCCATTTAGATTATTTTCATTGCTATTCCTTAATCCATGGAGATAAAGTTTTCTGGTTGGCATATTTTGCAAAATGTTTCCATGTCCTTTATTATCCCCTGACCATGACTCTACAGACCGGTTGACTAACACCAGTCTAACTATTTATTCTTTAGACATAGCAACAGAAGCATCACCCATTTAAGATCCCAAATCATGCCATCAAAATTTGTCAGAGAACTTCTCAGAGTCATCTAACTTACTCAGAATATACTACAGCCTTAGTCTACCAAAATGTAAAATACTGGAGAGGATGTAAAGATCATGCTACTATTTCCTGTGTTTCCTTCAATCTTTGTGCATTGAGGGTCTATCATCTATGTTTAAAGGCTTCCCCCACCTCACTTCTACACCTTGCAACAGACAGCACATCAAAAAGGACCTCCAGCACTTTTTTGCAGTTTGACTCTAAATAATTGGCCTACTCCTGTTTCTCACAATTAATTCTACGTTCTCTTCAATACTTCTAATTTTTTTCACATTATTTACTCTCCCATTTTGGCCATCATCTAATGCTACAGATCTCACAATTGGCACTGAAATACAAGCTGTGGCCCTGGGTTTTCCCTGGTTACTCTGCATCAAACTGGCTTGATCGGGCATACTTCCTAATAATTTCCATCTCCACTGGGCTGCTCTTGGACCAACTGGTGGAGCCAGAAAATATCTACTGCCATATCACCTGGAGTGTGCTCCATGGAGCAGAAATTCCAAGGGATATTAATGTTTTACTGGGCAGAAATAACTTTCAAAGTCAAAAATATTTATTTACAATAAGAGTATTTAATAAGTTGATGCACATTGTTAGTCTCAAAGAGAAAAATATAAATGCATTATTTTTCAAAGGAATTTAACGTGAGGATACCACTTTTCTTGGTGCCTGTTTGTGTTAGGAGGATTCTTCTTTTGAAAATGTTGAGCACGTGTGGTTTTATACTCCATAAGTATATTGTGGGTTTGGTGATGCTTGATTGACAATATAGGACCATAGTAATCCTGAAGGTTACCAGGATGTTTTGGCCAGTGGTTGAAAAGATAGAAAAGCTATGATAATTACTTAACCAGCTTTGTTTGACATCAAAATAGAAGCTTTACAATCTCAGAGAAGATTTTTAATAATTATGTTGAAGAGGAATTTTTGTGTTCACCTGAGCATCATTTTCTTCTCCTTATATAAATATGTTGGCAATCCTAGCTTTTGATCACTACAATGCATTTATATAAAATTTAAGAACATAAGGCCCCGTGCGGTGGCTCACGCCTGTAATCCTAGCCAAGGCAGGACGACTGCTTGAGCTCAGGAATTCGAGACCAGCCTGAACAAGAGCGAGACCCCGTCTCTACTATAAATAGAAAGAAATTAGCCAAACAACTAAAATTAGAAACAAATTAGCCAGGCATGGTGGCACATGCTTATAGTCCCAGCTACCTGGGAGGCTGAGGCAGGAGGATCACTTGAGCTCAGGAGTTTGAGGTTGCTGTGAGCTAGGCTGATGCCACAGCACTCTAGCCCAGGCAACAGAGTGAGACTCTGTCTCAAAAAAAAAAAAAAAAAAAAAAAAAAAAAAAAAAGAACATATACACATTTCTGGTGTCTTGAATAATAATTTCAATGGATCTTACATACAGTTCCACATACCATCATTCACATTAAAAAATAATAATGAAAGACTAGGCCTTTATGTATAACATATAATCCCTTGATAAACATCTTTTGGTCCAGGATGTTTTGATAAATCTTTTTCTTCATACTATGCCAATATGATGAATAGATAAAAGCACATTAGCCATTTAATTTCAGAACATGAATAAAGTCTATACATGGATAGATCTCTAATTTTAGTTAGAGCAGGGATTTTGTCACTACAAGGACCATGCTAACACAGTAGGAAATTTCAAATCCATAAAATGTCATGGACCAGAGGAAAAGCAGATCTTCTCTGTAGAGTCTTCTCCTTCAGTGCACTTAATGCTATTAAAAATCTTTCAGTGTTTATATTATTGACTATACTGCTTTCTGGAAAACAACCAACTCAGAAAGTAGTTCAAAGGTTAGTTACAAGATAAACTAATAGCTATGCTAAGCTATTACTTTGTAGAGCCAATAAAAAAAAAAAGAAATAAACTATATTATTTCCACAATCTATATGGTCAGCCTCAACAATGCCAAATCAATAATAAAACATTTTTATTTAAACTTCTCTCTCTTTTCCCCTCTCTGCTTGTGAAATTTTATCCCAACAGGGAAATCTCCTTGGAATATACCATAAATATAAAAAAGCAAGAGTGGACAATGTAATAAATGTTTTATTTTCATTTGTTAATATATGGTGAAGTTCAGCTCACTTGTGGTTTGACCTTATTCTAGTACATGAACAATTTTTCTTAAAAACAGCTTTTATATAACACCAGCCATCTCAAACTTCTGCACTCACCTCAGGGAAATAGATCTGTACATGTACATGTATGTGCACACAAACAATAATTGCAATATAACATTATTTGATATATTTTTAGATACCACAATTCAAATCATATGGCCCCAAAGATTACAATCACATATACAAGGACATGATAAAATTCATGATCCCACATATATAGCCTCTAGGTTATGGCATCAGATTAAAAATGTTTTAGATGTTTCACTGCAATATTAATGTTAACAATAATTCCTAATAATAAATGATAAATATTTAATCTTTATTGCAGTGATTTTCATCTAGGCTACACATTGAGATTATACCCAGGTATTCAGATTCAATAGGTTTGGAGTATGGCCCAGGCAGCTGTATTTTCTGAAGTTCCACAGGTGTTCCTAATACAAATTTAAGGCTGAAGACCACTGACTTATTAAACCCTTATTGTGTGCTGAGTCCTGTGCTAAGTAGTTTACATTCATTATTCCATTTAATCTTCAGGGGTAAGTTTTATTATCTCCATTTCACAGATGAAGATACTGACACATCAAAGTGGTTAAATAACTTGTTCAAGTTTTCCCAGAGCTGGGATTTGAACCTGGATTGCACATATGTGTGTGAGATCAAATACATAATTCTGCATTTTTACTATATAATTGCTCAACTAAATAAAAATAAGGCTAGGACAAAACCAAAATGAGTTAATAAAAATTCAAATTAAAATAGCAAATGGTCTCCCCCAAATGGTCTCCTTCTACACAGCCTTCTATAATTCCCATCTATTTTCCACCCTATAGTACAGAAGGCAAGCTAATTGAGCTACCAAGGCTCTGAGCACTGAATTCCATGGGATCAGATCTGATTTCACTCCCCAGTGTATCTCTAGCCTTGTCATGATACCTGGTGCATGATGAGAAATGGACAAATATCTGTTAAATAAATAAATGTCACAGATTTAGTCCACTGCTTTCTCAACAATTCCCATCTTCCTGTCTCCTGATTCTTTCCAAGGACTTCCTGGTCCCTAGCTCCAGCCCCTCTCTTGACTGGACTCTCAGAACCTCTGCTGCTAGGCTCTCAGGATCTTAGTGAGCACTGCTATCAGGCTTGATTTTCCACTCACAGACTGAACGAACCACTCATTTCCCCCGGAAGCTCCAGATTGTTCTATGAACAGACCCCCAGCTCACCACACTGCACAGTGATTGGGCAAGAAAGGGAAGCAGAGACCCAGCCCTCCTGTTTCTACAGGCCTTTTAGAGCACAGGACCACATTTCAGTGCTTTTAGATCCATGTGTGTTGTGCTGATGTAATTCTTACATGAGGTTATTCGGTCCCTCCTCACTGAATGAATTCCAGAAATGGGATGAGAGAAAGCCTTTTATGTACATGGCTGTCAGTGAGGAATAGGTGGAGGAAATATAATGATATAAGAGAACTTCTTATCAGTCTGATTTAAATACAACCACCCAATTCACCTAAAATGGTGTCATAAGGATATTAAATATGAACCCAAGTTCATGGAGCATGGTAAAGAATTAATGCTGTGTGACTCTGCCTACCTTTCGAGAGAAACAGGAGCCTATCCTCAGAGCTTGGAGAGACACCTCAAAAAAAGTCTCACAATTAATACATCAAGGCCTAATGTTTTAAGCAAAACAAATATTTAATTTAAGCAAGATATTTAAAAATTAGGAATTAATCTAGTGAAGAGGGATTTTGATAATGATGGACAATATTAGCGTGGTGCCTCAACAAAGACTTTTGCTTCTTGCATACTATTAAGATTGCATGGTAATCTTACCCAGCTAGTGTTTTCTTAATGTCCTGGGGAGCCTGATCATTGTAAATTACCTGTGACATCTCATTAATCCTCTTTTTCCTCACAATCGCATAATTAATGGTAACATTGACAATAATACACAAATTAGCTAAGTGACGCTTTATGGTGTTGGTTTTGATTAACGTCAGGAACCCAAAAATGACATTAATGTAATGCAGATCCCAAAAGGCAGTCTGCACTTTGACCTCAGACATACATTTTGTTTGCAGCATCACCAAGATTAATCCTCCTCTGGATGAAGACGAGACAAAACTCTGGCCACTGGCAGTGTGTGCCGGGCTGTCGGAAAACAAACTGCCTCAATTGCATTTGTTTAAGAAGGAAATCTTAATGCATAGAAAACAAGAGCATAGTGTCATTTCCTATTGTCTAGTTAGGACAGAGATAAATGAGCAACTGTCATGATTTAGATCAACTGCTTCTCTGCTAACTTCTATTATTTGCTTATTTATAGACCGGTGTTTAATTAAAAGTATACCTAGATATCTAAACTACATGATGAAATGATTGAAATTCCTTCTGCTTTCACTGTAAATAGTTTTTGGCAATCAAAAATGATTTTTATATGCATTTCAACCTGAAGGACCTCTAAATGATAAATTCTTATTAACCACAAGAAGGTTAAAAAAAATAAATAAGCAATGCTTAAGGAAAAATTCTTTATCTCTGACTTGAGAAACAAAGTAAAAGCAGTTGAAGAAATTTGGATAAAGTAAACTTTACTTCAGAAGTGAGGCATCTTTGTAGATAGTGAGGAAGCTGATACAGAAACACTTTTTCAAATTATAAAGGAGAGAGACAAACACTTTAAGTCACGGTACTGTCTATTTGGCATCATCAACTTCTAAATTCAGGGTTAATCATGTGACTTTATTATAATCACGAACAGTTTCTTAATCACCATCTTCACAAATCCAAGTTGAGTACTGAATCTTTTTAACATTCTGAAGAGGTAGAGTATGCTAATTTTTTAAAGATGCAACCTTCTATTTTCTTCATAACAGTTATTTATAGCTGCAAAATCCTAATGGTATATATTTTTTTGAAAATGATAATAGTTCCCTTCTTGATTAATTTGACATTGACTTATTTAGGCTGTTTTTCAAAATGTTGCTACTAAACCACAGCCCTGGCTAATGTCATATTCTACTTCAATAGTAGAGTAAGGAGAAAAGCCATATTTTCATGCTTTGTTCTATTATTCACATAAATAACTACCATTTGGAGAATGCTTTGGGGACAAAAATATATAACACATAAAGTGATATCATAAAAATTTGAAATAAATCCACCAAAGTTGGAAAGTAAAGATCACCAAAATTATAACGCATTGTGTGTATATTTGTTTAAAAAGAAGATTTTAGTTGCTGTGGGTCTGCATTTTCAATTATAATACCCCTAATTACCCCCCTCCAAATAAGAAAACAGACTGCTTTACAACTGCTTGTCATAGCAGTTTAATTTTGAAAAATGCCTCATCTGTCCCTGCTTGCAATATATTTATCTTATCTTTTTTTTTTTTTTTTGGTTATTTAAAGTTACAAGGAGCGAAATAATCTATTTGTAGAGGATTTTTTTTTTGCTTCTCTTGTTTAAATATTATTTTAAAATCAAAAGCAGCTCATTTTTAAATCGACATATTAAGTGTTAGCTGCACCAACTTTCACCAGCACACAAACCCATTGTAAAGCAAACTGGAATTTAGGGGGCAATGGGGATTCCTACAGAGGTCATATTTTCACTCTGCCTAACTAAACCATAAATCGAGATTACAACAATAAATTATTTTTTATTATTTTGGCAGGAATAACTACAGCATTGAATTTTGAAAGCTATTTGAGCTTAATTCATATGTTAAATAGGCCAGGACAAACCAGTGCTAGAAGAAATTGAAACTGGCCCGATATTATATAGAAACCCAAATTAGGCACTCACCACCAAACTAATTAGTAATTGATAAATTTACTATAGAAAAGCAATTCCTTTACGCTGCAAAGCCAAAGAAATGGCATGATTGAAAGCTTAGAATTAAAAAAAGAAAATCTCTGACAATCTTTTAATCAGAGGCTTTGTTTACAACGTGGCTTTAAGGTAGCTGTAGTAACATCTTTAACTAGTTAAAAACACTCATCAAGCTATAAAACTACTTTCTTAGATGTCTGTAACAAACTGTTTGAAACCTCCCAAAGTGCCTTAATTTATATTTTTTCAGAGGTTACGATGAATATTATTCTCTATTAGCCCAAATGTATCATTTTCACTTTTTAACTTATCATAGATAGCAATCTGCAAAGCCGTAATTTTATAGAAATCTCTTGTTCAGTTTAAATGTAGTACACTGACTTTTAATAGCTCCAATAGTTTGTGCCAAGTTACTTTTTTTGTTGTTCGAAAGAATTATTTCATGCAAATAAAGAGGCTGCTCTGTGGGAAAGCATGTTTTCTTGAGTGTTTAATCATACGTTTCCACACCCCCACACTTTGTAGACATGTTTTTGCTTTGAAAACATAATCTTATCAGGGGTGGTTGGTGTAAAATTCTTGTCTGTTTTCTTACCTTTGAATTTGAGCTGTATAAGGCTCAACTAAATGATGTCTACAGCTAAGGCATTTCCTTACTAGGGAGTTTTACATGAACGTGATTAATATAAAAGCACACAACACATTGAACAGGGTGTCAATTTAGGCTTCCTGTACAGTCTAACCTTATCAAAGTGTTCCCCTTTACATAGAAGAAAAAACTGTGATAAAGTGGTTAACTATGTATCTGGTTTCAGCTTTCTGATATTTTCCTCTTGATACATCTTTTCAGAATTAAAAAAAAAAGGAGATGAATTCTTCATTCCTTATTTGTATATACAAGAGAAATTAGGTCCCCTTTACAATGGAAGGCACTGGCCTTTCTCCTCACGTGGAACAAACTGCTAGAGAAACTTGGTTTAGACAAAATGCAAACATTCAATCCTCGCATCTATATTTCAAAATATAACATGTTTTATCCATAAATCTATGTGCGATGACATATTTCATAACATTACATAAGGTTTTCCATGCATTTTTTATTCATAGAAGAACGGCTTGCAGAAAATCACAACATTGTACAAGACTTCTCCAGCAAGTTAATTTTCACTTTAATGTGAATATGCAATTTATGGAAAAATAATAGTTATTGAGGCATAGCAGTACTTACCTGTTGCTGTGAGAAAATTCCTACCATCAAAAATGTGCTTTCACTTCAGTTATTATTAGTAGACTATACCAATGCCTAATGATTTTTATAAACAGAACCTCTAAATCTGTAATTTGGTTCAGGACTTTACTATTTAGACAAATGAAAATGAAGCAGCATCAGGTAAAGTCCAAAATAACAGTCTTATACATACCTCAACTTTGGTTTTTTGGTAACTGCCCTATGGAGACTGTCCTTTATTAAGGATCTTAATGAGTGTTCTGCCTGTATTTTTCTACCAAGAATGTCAAATAAGGTTCGAAAGCAAATGTAAACTGTAATGCAAGTGACACACACTAAAAATAGCCCTATAAATCTGTTCATTTTGTTTAGATAGTCTCCAGAGTTGTAAAAAGTAGGACTGCTCAGCTTTATTATTTGTTTTGGAAAAACTAATTCTGTAGAGAATAGGCCACTGATAATGCTATATTACTTTACAGAAGATTTATTAAGACTGTCTCTGGATTTAATTTTTTTTTAAAACGGAACTCTTTTCTGTCCTGATTTTCCAAATAATCTACAAGATAATTAACTGAACAGAATATATAATGTCAAAAAAAATTCCCATTTAGTCATTAAAGCTAAGATTTTGAAAGAGTCTAAAATATTTTAGATAAAATAAAATTAATTAAAATCTCAAATGGAATCCTCATTCCTATTAACTCGTCAGATATGTTGTTTTCAATGTTTACAGTAACAGAGCAACAATATTTATTATCCAACATACCATGAGGTTTTAAAAATAGCTCCAGGAGAACATTTTTAGAACATTTACAATCTGAATAGACAACTTAAAAAATCAGACATTTCTGTGTGAAAAATAGCTATTGTAAATTACAGTGTTTGATAGAGGATGTATTTTTAGAAAACCACATAATTTGAATTTGAGAAATTGGGTGGCAGCGCAAAATTGAAGGAAAGGGTATGAGTTCTATCATTTGTTAAGAAGGTTTGGAAAAGTAGTTTATCTTTTCTCTTGAGAAAAAGTTTAGGAGGTTTAAACTCTTCCTTTTCCCTTTCCTCGTGATAGTCACTAGGACTTCTTGGATTGGTTGGATGACTTTGCACTTAAGCCAAGATTGATTGCAATCTAGGGCTTTGTTTTTTGATATCTTATCCCAACGGAGACATGTATAAACAGACAAAATGACTAAATTGGGCAGCAATCTGACCTTGCAGATGAGAGAGGCAGTTCAAAAACTACATCAACTTTTCTTTGAAGAAACAAGAATATTGTCATTTAACAGAACCTTGCAGCTTAGTTCTTTTTCTTCCACATGGTCAAACTGTACACATGAATTACGAAGAAACAGGAGTTTCCTGGGCTTTGGGACTCCTTCCCACCCCTACCCCCCCCCAAACCCCCTTCTCCCTGAGTTCAGAAAGAAAAAAGTGTTGCTATTCATGTGATAATTGTCAAAACCATGACAAGGGCCAAAAAAGACAGTGCCAAGAAATCATTAGTTCAGTATACATCTCAGATTTCTGTAATGTTCAGCTAATAGGCTAGATTTCATCAGAGCTTTCTTTCTTGTAAATTCTTGTTGGTTTACTTTTAGCCATCTTTGAAAATAATTGTGTAAGCCAGATTTATAGTAATTCTTCTTTATCAGTTAAAATTAAATTTCTTTAAAAACTGAAATATTGTTTTCAACAAATTCTTACATGCCATTTTCATTCCATACATTTTGAAATGACTAATTTGGAAAACTAAAATGCTATACTGAAAACTTTACTAGCCACATATTAGAGTTGAACATTGTAGCTCAAACATATAAAACATAGAAGGGAGAGAAAATAACCAATCCATCTTTAAATTTAAAAAAAATTTCTGATTCATGTAGAAAGATAACATACAGAAAAATTTAAGAAATTTTTTTTTAATTCATCCTGGTAAATGTTGATGCAAATCTGTCTTTTACATAAATGAATTTCATCTAATGCTTCAAATATATATAGTGTCATTATATCTTTTTAAATATTTTATAGAAATATGTCACCACGGAAAGTGCAAATATTGCAACGATAGTAACCAACCAGGATTTTGAAAAGCAAACTAAAAAGAATAGTACAATTTTTGTTTGTAAACCTGTTGACATAAATAGTCTGACCTGTCACAAATTACCTTTTAGCTACCGTATGTTTGTTATGTATAGAACAGTCAAAACTGATAACATTTTGCTTTCATCAGTTTTGTGTTAGAATTCTAAAAATCTGAAATGTTTATTGTGGTGAAATAATAAAATGTATCTACATAACATGCACTCCCTGGACATGTTTACTCGGGGAAGAATTCATAAATGGAAAACTGGGCTAAAGAACAGGGTTATTGCTTCTAAAAGGCAGCTCATGGGTTGTTTAATAGTATTTTAAATGTCTGCTAATGAGAGTCACAAGAAGGCACAGAAGAGTAGAGAATTGGCCAGGGCAATCACACAGTAGTCAAGAAGATTAACATGCCACTAGGGGACAGCAGAAAGTCACAGAATGAGGTAGTGCCAGAGCGACCAGAACAAAAGGCTTTTCTTTGTCGAGAGAGAGAGAGAGAGAGAGAGAGAGAGAGAGATTGACTAAGATATATTTCCAAACTAAAATCATTTTACAAGTAAAGTGTTTGTAAGTATATTTTTAAAAAGCAGTAAAAAATATTTTCAAGGATTTATTTTTAAATTGCTAAGCTCTGTGTACCAGAATGTTATAAAATATACATAACTATCATCTTGGCAAAATAAACTCAAATATGGACTATTCTATTTTCTGCTTTTTAGAGTGAAGAAAAGTTTCAAACATCAGGGGGAAAAATAGTGCATTGCAAAACACATTAGACTGTATCTATCAATGACAAAATACAGCTGTGAAATATTGAGAATTTGTTCAACAAAGCTAAACATAAGCAGGATCCATTCTGTTTTCAAAGAGGTAGAGGGACTGTCTGAAGAAATAAAAGTAACCAGCAAATTGATAAAACTGACCAAGTAATCTAGGAATCAAGTTGCTTACACAGACCTACAATCTATTTGTGATCTTTAAGCACAATTTTGATTATTGGTTGGAGTTTCAATCATAGTTCAAGGGGGTTGGAAATTTTAACCTCTGTAATTATTTTAAAAGCTAATGCATACCCTTTAACAATTCAGTTTGCTGAAATGGTCATTTATGCTTCTGTATTTACACACCTAAGCATCATTTTAAGTACAATAGATTTTGCAATGCTAGTTGATTCACCTAGAATGCAACATTCTTATCAAATGACAACCAATGTTAGACTCTAAGTTTCTTAAATTCATGAGTCACATTCCTTTGTTTGAGCTGCATAAAACCTAGATCACTGAACACTCAGTTAATATCTCTCATGACATCAAGGATGTCAATGACATTTGCAATCATTTTTCTGAGTTATTTCTACTATTATAATATTGCTTCTTCAATTCTATACATGCTTTATTCTTGTGGTATATCTGTAGCATTTTCTTACCACAAAAACACAATTTTCCCCTATGTCATAAAATCAAAGATTGGAAAAGATTTGAGAAGATATTTAGTTCATTTTCCTGTTATTTTATGTGTTATACAAAACTGGGAATAAAACTGGCAAATCTGTTTGTTGACCCTACTTTTAATATTTAAGGATGCAAATCCCATGGAACTTTTTAAAATTACTAGTGGCTGGTATATATTATACACATGGCCATTTAAAATTTTTCTCCCACCACTGAAACAAAATTTTGATTTAAATTGTATATTTATTCTAAATTCATGCCATACTCTCAAATTTTTATTATTTTGTCTTTGCCTGTTTAACCCTTTTCTTTTTTCTATATTTTCTTTTCTGGTCAAATATTCTGACTCTTAACAAACTTCTAGAATATAGTGTTTCTTTCATCCCAGATAGACCTTATCCCTAGATCACAATTACTCATTCTTTGTTTCATTTCCCGCATGGGTTCCTGTTTTATAGATTTCATTCTCTCTTTTTTATTCTGCATTTTGGACTAGCTGACTACAATAATAATAATAATGATGATAATTCAACACATGCTAAATCCTGAAGATCTTCTCCCTGCACTTCCCCTGAGGTAGAGAAGATCTTCTTAACATCTTGCCTAAATCCCCATCTACTGCATTTAAGACCCTGCTGTCTTACACTGTTCTCAGAGGAAACAGAGACCAGCTGTTCACCTCTACCTGCAAAGGACTGTATTCCTTCATGAACTTGAAGACTGCTATTAATTCCCTCCAATTCTTTTCCTCTCCAGACTAAACAAGGCCCGTTTCTTTGCCCTTGTTTCATTGAGTCTATTTCCCAACCCTTCAGTTATTTTGCTGTCTCCTCTGCACCTACTCCAAATTCTGCACATTTGGCATGAGTATTAGGAGCCTACAGGACACCATAGAATAAAGAAGCAGATTGCTAATGTACATAATGTGAATGATTATTTATATTTCCTAAATTCTCCGTGACTGTCAGTATTTTGTCTTTGAAAAATAGGGCTATGTTTTTAGTCCATAATTAGCTTGTGATCCACTGTAGCTCCTTGTGTCTTTTTTCTTGCTTTCAATTAAACAAATCTTTCCTTTTTTATATTTAAAGTTTATATTTCCTCTCCACCAGCTAATCGCTTTTACTTTTTCCCATAACTCTCACTGTCATTTTTTCTACTTGCTCCTCTAACTTCTCCTTTTTACCTCGGTTGTCTTCTCTTGCTTAAATTCAGATCACAATATCTTGGAAAGTTATCAAAACCTCAATAATTTCTTTAGAATGCAAAAAGAATCAAAATAATTTTATGTCCATTTAATTTTCCTAAGCAGATTTTTAATAAATAAGATTAGTGAGTTTTGACCCAGAAAAAATCTGAAAAAGATTAAGATTGCATTAAAAGTTAGATAATTTTTCCTTTCAAACAGGAAGACTCGGTTAATGTGGCATGTGTGAGTGAAAGAGAGAAGAGAGGGTGTTGGTGTGTCTAAGTAAGCATAAGTTAACTTCTAGAAAACTGGAAGCATTTGGCCTTCACCCTTTTCTTACCTCAGAAAGAACCTGAGACTTATGATTTTCCTCACAACTGCACCCTCTGTCATGTCTAATACTCTATCTGTCTACATAGAAAGATAGAGAAGATAGATATGAATAAAATTATATCTAATCCCTCTCATCTCTAACACCTGCGAATTATAGTACTTTTTCAGCACGTTCACCTCGTAGAATATGTTATTCCACTTAGAAAGTATAGAAAATTTTTAGTCTGGAGAGAAAAAACTACAGAAGAATTTCACAAATTCTGAATAGTTTCCATTGTGGGCCATTGATGACAAAAATAGCCAGTAGTACATTGAACAAAGGAGAGAGAAAAGCAAAAATCACTATGTAATTCTATTATTGCCAAAATATTGCCCTGTGAAAGAAAAGAAAAAAATTGTAAAATTATGTGAATTCAATAGAAAATTATGATTTAATAAACTGATTTCTGATGCCAATCATCTAATATAAAAGAATAGCACTCTTTGTGCTATCTCACATACTTTTTAAAAAATAGATCACAAGAAATATTATGAAACTGCTTGCACTGTATTATTCACTCAACTCCAAACTAACTTTTACCCAAATTAAAAGGGAGGGGAATAAAATTTAGAAATTAAACCTTCCAATTTTTATTCACCCCCAGATGTTAGCCTGTAAAGAGGAGACATTCTTGCATGGACAGTCCAGGACACTATTGTTTTTAGCAGCTGCATCCAAGTTGCTGAAATTGCAAAGAAAAGTTATCTCTGTTTAATTCATGTCTAGTGCGTAGGAGCTTTTCTATTGTTTCTTAAACCCTTTAGTTACCTTCCTGAAGAAAATACTACCTTCAAGCAAGAAGACAAGAGAAAAGTAAAGGTTCTCTTCGGTTTATATAATTTCAATTTACAAAAAATAAAAAGTAAAATAAATAAAACTTTGGGACAATCCTATAGCTGCCATTTGGCACATGGTGAATTTAGCCAGACTGTTTACTTACAAAAGAGTCTTATCTGAAGGTCAGAAATATAATCGAAAACTAACTAAATAGAAAGGGAAACTAGTGAAAGATAAAATAATCCAAACCCAAAATGCCCTACTGAAATCATGTAGGTTTTTGTCTGAGGACTTTTTAAGTTATTATTTCTCTGGAAATAATTAGAGCTTTAGAAAAAAAACTAAATGTAAAAAAAAAAAATCTCCATAAGGAACGCTATAGAATATTTGAAAGTAAAAAGCACAAGAACACTGTAGATTCACCACAATGAATATGGCACGTGTCTTTCTAAACAGGTTCGTTTATATGTGGCATATGTAGAAGAAAGGGGACATTGAGCCTCTGACTTATTGTCCCTTGAATGGACAGACCCCCTGGCTAGAAAACATTGGGGACCCTTTGCTATCTCTGTTTCCTTCTGTCTAGGACTTTCTTTTCTAAGCAGCCCTCTGAATATTTTCCCTTTCTCTCTCAATGTCTACAGTCTACCTTTCTTTCTCTCTCTCTGCTTCAGTAAATCTCACTTTACCTATGTAACAAATACATTCATGGTGTTAAATTATATTTACATTTCACCTTTGTGATGCCCCTTCTTTATTTTCCCCTCCCTAAATCATTGTTATCTGTCTTCCCATCTCTTTGCTCCTTCAGGCCTTCTCTGTCCCCTCCAGCCTTTTCCTTATTCTGTCACCTCGGGGTGCTGCTGAGGTTACCGCTCTTTCTCCTGTCACTCTGTACAATCTTCAGCAGCAAATCTCTTTTTCACCTCTCTTTCCATGTGGCCTGTGTATGCGTTTGGGGGGAATGACTTATACATTGGGTCAGGCCTAGGGAAAGGGGTCTTAATTCGCAAGATAATGCAGAATGTCTCAGGAAGAGTTGATTTTTCTAAATATTTTATTTTAATGTAAAGGATTGGCAGACACAAAAATTAAAAAGTAATATCCATAAAATATGATCCCTCTATATTTCAAATACACAGTCTTTATATCCTGCAGGTGTTCTTCAAGACCAAGTTGAAGCACATTCATTTAAAAGATCTCTTATGATTTTATTTTTACTTTTCATTTCCCAAAAGGTTTTCAATGATTTCTTCAGTACCATTTACTAACAGGAAGACAGATGCATTTTTCTACTGAATCCGAATACTTTGGTTGGGCTTTAAGAAAAGCTATTTTATTAACAAGTCAGTGCTTAGTGGAGACACAGTTTAAGTAACCTATTGTGCATTTCATTTGTAAATAATTTATTATTATTTATAAATGGCCATACTTTCTAACATGTCAAAATCAACAGGAGGCAGGACATGGTATAAGGGTTCACCATTAGCCCCACTAAATTTTTGTCAAGACTGTATGAAAGGCATAGTTAATATTTAATTTAGCTTATAACACTGAAAGGCTCTGGCATCTACCTCATTGCAATGATATACAAGGTAGAATTGTGTCTTCCTCATTTTGGTCAGAAGAAAAATGTTAAAATGTTCTAGCAGTGAAGCAATCAGAGAAATTGGATAACTTTTCATGTTTTTTTTAAAATCCCACCTTTAAAAGAAATAATGAGCATTTATATGCGTATTCAGCAATGACTACAATATCACCATCCCCCCTCAAAAAAAAATTCTCTGAATGGTTTTCATTCTTTGGATCGTCCCCTTACATTCTAGGAGACTGGAGAACAATAGGTGGGTTTCATATAGCACCTGATTGATATTTCCAGGGTGTGAAAGCCTCTACTGGCAGATTAGGTTGATATTGCATATTCAAACACATACAATGATATATTTGTCATTGCTATTGACCTTTATCTCTCCAGTTTCCTGACAACCTTCTACAGTTATTGACATTACAAATACCAGCAACAACGTGCAGGGCAAAGTATAACCTTTCATTTACCTTCATGTCCCTCAAATGACTTGTGTAGGTAGTTTCAACAAAAGCAGCAAACAATGATACTGTTGATTTTTTTTTCCTTAACTTGCTAAAATGTTTTCCATTTTCCTCTTGTTCTCAGAAAATCATGCCAATAACTCTCTACAAAGGAAACGATTTCAGATGAATACAGGTAATTAGAAGTGTCAAGAAATCAGCAAAGTGGGGTGTCTGCCATCATTTCTGTGGAAAGAGTGCCAGATTCTCTTTCAAAAAGGTCTTTGTCATTTTTTAATAGAAGGTAATTAATGTAGACTACAGTAAAATGTGCAGGATTCCAGTCGCTTGTCTTTCTTGCCATAGAAATGGGACCATAAAGATGTTTTGATATCTAGAAACAATCTTCTGAGGTTATTTAAAAATGACTTTTAATTACAAAAGTAGTCCTTTTAGTCTTTTCATTTTAAAAGAAAAAGGATTTAGAAAGGGCATATTTATTAGGAGACAAAGGAAAGAAAGTTTTATAAGGAAAAATTATCTGGAAAGTGAAACAACAGGTTTTATACAGCTGACAAGATTTGAGAATGCTATAAATTAGCCTATATCTCAAAAGTTTCCAACAGTAAGAGAAATAATGCATAATGTTCTAGTGAAGGTAGTTACACACTTGTAACACAACGATACCATAGGTAATGTGAGATTTTTTTTTTTCCTCTAAGGCCAAAATCAAAGTGACCATTTGGCTCTATTAAAGCTACCCCTCCATGAAATTAGTAAGAACAACTAGCCCAGAGATATGTATTAAAAAAGGAAATCTTTAGGACCGTCTCTGCCCTTTTGGGGATAAAGGTGAAATTTAAGTCAATTCTGAGATTACTTAAGGGTCATAATTTTCTACTATGTGCTATACAAATGGAATAATCTTTCCAAGATTAAGTTTTACATGTATTTACATAGGAAATTATTCTCATTTCCTATCTTGGTTCTCAAGAAGCAGTATATTTTCTTATTGAAAGTTTTGTTATCTTGGGAGAGCAAAAAAAAGCTTCAGTCTTAACAAATACATTTTCAAACCTTGAAGTTTGAAATTAAAATTATAAAATAATTTTAATATTGATTCTCACACTGAAACATTGATGAATTTGGGATCATGATGAACTTGCACCTAGCACTGTAACCACAGGATGATCAAAGTATACTACAACGTCACCTCCCAATTTGAGTCATATTTTTATTTTTAAATACAAATATGCATATAGCACTCAATAAATATGATCATGATTACCTATTATTGGAAATAAGATGGACTGGAGAAAAAATACAGCCAAATTCCTCTAATAAATCTTTTTCAATGCAACAAGTAAAATAATATCCTGTTTTTTCTTAATCCTCTATCCTGAGATTGTCATTCTTCATGGATTCCAAACCACTCATCAAACAAAAAACAAACAGTAAACTGCAATTGATGTGATAATCATATGCGATGCCACTTACCAATATATACTCTGGGAATCAGAATTTAGTGTATTTTTATTTATAAACCAGTCAAACCAAGTTTTCAGAATGAATGAATCTGGCCATTTTTGAGAAAAAAAGACTATATTTTATATAAGCAGAATCTTTAAAGTGTAGTATTAAAATAATGTTTAAAAAAGTGATGCAAAATGCCATTAAATCACTTATCCCCCAAAGATGAAAGAAGTAGCAAGGTAGTAATGAAGACAGAGTCTAGGAAAAGTGGCTTGGTTGATACGGTCAGACAGATCAGGGCACAGGCAAGGTTCAGAGTGACAGATCCAGGCTTAAACCATCCCATGGACAAAATAATCAGAGACTGCTTTAATCAAAGATAAATAAATTGCAGTTCAGAATCTGAGGTGAATTCACAATATTATGTAGGAAACATAGTCAAGAACACAGAACATAGTCATAAAAACAGATGACGATGGTAGAAAAGGGTGTGGAGTTCCAGAAGCACATCAGTATAAAAGAAGAGATAGCTGGACTTCCTCAAGTACCTGAATTCAACTGATAGTTCTTTCTGGATTTTTTGACTCTTGTTCTTTTAGCCCCAAGACAGTGGATGGTCAGGAAAGTAAAGTCTATGGCAGGATCATTTCAAGCTGTGCTGCCTCACCCTCCAAAGAATATTATTATCTCAGCTAAGATTTCCAACTTAATGCTGTCCCAGAGCCTGTATCATAAAACTCTTCCCAGAATCACAGGAGGTTGGAACAGTCATTTGTAGACCATATTCCAAGTATAATGGTGTGCAACTGGTCTGTATTTTACCCCTTCCTCTCCTCTCTTACTTGTGAATGAATAGTTCCATTAGGATGCATGGCTTTAGTACCCTCCTGTGAAAGACAATGAAGATGAGTCATTTCTTCTATCACTGATTCCATAGTGTATTATGTACGACCTTAAAAAGCAAATGAACCTGTTGATTAATTGCTGTGAAAAATAATAGCAAAATATTAACCATGCCCAAATCAAAGATTGCTGGTTTTATCATTTCTTACTGTTCAAATGTAGAATTCTAACAGGGCTAGTATTCAGCTAGTAGGTAATAGAACAGACATGGTTGTTATTGAAATAATAAAATATTGCTATTCATTATAATTAATCAGTAACCATTAACTAGTGCTCTTACCCCTCCCCCAAGGACCACCCATGCTCTTATCACTGTGGTACCTTTTTCCCAAAATACTCCCATCTAAGCTAATTCAAGTAGTGTCTTTTATAACAGCAAGTTCTCTAAGACATACCTTCAGCAACGTGACTGATGTCTTTTCTTACTGATTTGTTCCCATGCTATATGAGTTGTTAAATATTTTTATAATTACTTCTGATTCCAGCTCCTCCCTTCCCTCAGTGGGTTAATATATTCAACCTCTTGAGAGTGTATTTGCAATGGTAGACTTATTCTATAAGAGCCACCACTTACAGTTTATGGCTAATATAGTTGATTGATAAAATCTACACTTAAATTTCCTAGTCAAATTATATCTCCACACTACAGAAGTGCAAACATGTCTTTATCCACTTATTTGATCAGAATCAGAGATATTTTAAAGACTAGCTTTTGTACAGCTCAGATGCACCTCTGCAGCGCTTCTCTGCACAGAGGTAGAATGACACTATGTTTGAGTGAAAAGTTTTCTCAGGTTTATTAATTTTCATGATAGAATATCTGTTTTGCCACCTTCAAATCTGATATCTAAAACATACAGCTCTCACTTCAGTAAAGGGCAATTCAGATATTGTTGTGGGCTAGGCAATTGGCAACATATAATAGGCATGCTAAGGTACATGGAATTCAGTTTTTAAATGAGTTCCATCCAACTTTTGCCAAAGCATGGTCAAGATCATTAACATTTGAGAAAGACTGAAAAACAGGTTGGCTATCTATTTATTTCTCTCAGATTCTCTAAACTCTAATCCAGAATCTCCTTTAAACAATAGAAAATAATGCAGTTGAACTACATTAATTTGGCACTCTATAAAAATGCTTTCGTTAAATTATCAAGTGTTATTGGAATTCAATACAAGAGATGGCACTATGAAACCTGGTTTTTGCATCTTCCCTAAATTAATTGCTCAGTGTGTCACCTAATCTCACTCCCAAATTTATGTCAGTCTTAACTCACTTTTCTAACATCCTCTTTGATACCTCCACTGCCTCAAAGGAACGTAAAATCAACACGTCTAAGACCCAATTGTTTATTTGTTCGTCCACATCTGATTGCCAGGGATTCCCTATCTCAGCAGCTTCAACCATTCAGAAAGGGCAAGTTTGAAATTCAGGAATAATCCTTGACCCATCACTCTACTTCACTGGCAAATTAATGTAAACCCTTGAGTATTTCTCAAATCTCTCTACTCCACACTATGATCTTTCACCTAGACACCAGAATAGCCACCTAAATGGCCCTCTGCTTCTACTGTGAATACTCTCTATTTGGGCTACACACTGCAAGAGCAAAGTTTTCCAAGTAAAAATCTGATGATGTTCTTCCTCATCTCCAAAGATCCTCACATCTCCCAGGCCCACCACCCTGCATCATGTCCCCAGTGTGTATAGATCTCTATTACCTTCTCATGCCATCTTCCCCTTCCTTTCACTCAACTCCAGCCACCTTGCTTGTATTTCAATCCCTCAATACTCCTTCCTGCCACAGAGCCTTTGAATACAATGTTCCCTTTGTCCCATTCCATTCCTTCCTCTAGATCAATGCCTCTTGAACTTTAATGTTCAAAATAATTAAATAAGGATCTTGCTAAAATGCAAGTTCTGATTCAGTAGGTCCAGACTGGAGCCTGAGATTCTGTATCTCTAAAAAGCTACCCGCTGATGCCAGTGCTGATGGTCTATGAACAGCACCTTGAAAGAGAAGACCTAGATGACTCTAATAACTAGATAACTTCAGCTCTAATATCACTTCTTTGAGGAAGCCCTCCTGAACTCCAGGTCTAGGTCATATCCTTTTGTTATGTGCTCTTATAGCACTGTGCTCCTTTCCACATAGTGATAATTCCAATTTATAATCACAAACAAAGAAAAGGATTAAGGGCTATTTCTTCCACTACTTCACTCCCCATACAGGCAGAGAACTATTTTGCTCAACATGGAGTCCCCAGTGACTAGCACAATACTAGGGCCATAGAAGGCATTCATTAAAGAGCCATTGAATGAACGAACAAAGGAGAGAAGGAAAGATTCATGTTATCATCATTGGAATTCAGTAGTAGAACAGTTTGAAGTTTGCTCCTCCTGAGGAATATGTACATATTTCCCTTTATTATATGAGAGCCATATAACTCATCGCCTTTTCCTTTTTTGTCTTGTGTGTGGAAAGCTTTTCTAAATTTACTGTTCTATTGCAGTAATCAGTTTAGCAAAGGTTTTTAGTTTTTAATTATAATAATCTCATCTTCATTTTTCTTTGTTTATGATGCCTTGTTTTATCTTATTTTTAACTGTCCTGTATGTTGATGTTTTGTGATAAGCTGCATCAAATCCTTTTTGAAAATAGTAAAATACTTTACTTTAAAGCTTGCAAATGAATAGCCATACTTGATACATTAGTAATTATGACTATAGATAAAGAACTTGGACTCTAGAGATCCACAGTTGGTATCTGAATTCTGACTTCATGACTTAACAGCAGTGTGACCTTGGATAAGTTATTTGCATGCTCTATTTTATAGAGTTGTGAGGCTCAAATGAAATGACATGTCTAGAAACAATACTGTTCCTACACATTGCAAGCACTCAAAATTTTAAATTATTTATCAGTTTTTGTTTGTTTGTTTGAGACAGGGTCTTTCTATATTGCCAGGCTGGCCTTGAACTCTGGGCTCAAGTGAACCTCCCACCTCAGCCTCCCAAGTAGCTGGGACTATAAGCATATGCTACCATGCCTGGTTATTCGTTATTATTTCTATTCCTGTTGAGAGGCACACCAGTAAATGAAAAATGTCCCCAAATTGAGTCATCATTAATTTTTGACCATGAGAATAAAGTACTCCATAAGCTAAAACTTCTAAAACATTGTACACTATGGCTTAAAAATGGGGCAAGCATCAGTGAGAATCTAGAAAAGTGGTTATGGTCCTAAAGAAAGTCTTGAGTTTTCTATAAAAATAAAATAATATTGCCTTATATTCAAATAATATTAAACACAGTGCAATTAATTGATTTGAGCAAAGTCATAAAACCAGCCAGTGGTAAAAGTACACATCTCCCAACATAGAACCCATAACTAATTCCGATTCCATAAGTTTTGATTCCTCAATGATTACATGATATTCAGCATTAAATAGGTATCAAGAACTGCACTTTAAATGTTGAAAGTAAACTTTATAGCATAATAAAGTTATACAAATTATATTGAATATACTTGTCCACAAACTAAAGATGCCATAAAAGGCTCATATGATATATTGTAACTGAATAGAAACGTTGCCCTCGGGGAAGCTTCTATTTAAGAAAATTTAGTGCCTGCTGTATTCCCTATGTGTAAAAAGTCCTTAAGCTTAACTGCAACTTATAAGTTAATTGATAATCAATATAAAATGTAACATCAGGGCAAAATTCAGCTTCTAAATGGATATATAGAGAGATCTTATTATCTTCAAATAGGGGCCAGGTGAATGCTGCTGAGAATAAAAGTGACTTTGAGTATAAGGATAGCATTTTATAAAGGCCCCACACGAGGTTGTAAGTGGATCTATTTTAAAGAGCCCATTGTTGGTTCACAAGGGGAAGTTTAAAATGATGAAAGAAAGAAGGGAAGTAAAAAAATATATTTTTCCTATTAACAAATGTTAATTTAGCTCCATGACATCAGGTTTTTGTATACATTTTCATTTCAGTGATACCGAATGAAAAAGAAACAAGTTCTTTACAGTAAAATCTCAAAGTAGTCAAAAATTCTCATGGGGTATTAAGGAGCCTGTCTCACCTTTTATTTTTTAGTTTTACATCTGTAATTCATAAGTCTTCAAATAGTATGCAAAAGAAACTTTTTAGGGGAGGGAAAATATTTATTTTAGCCTTAGAATGGTATCAAACCCCAAACCTGAAATTAAAATTCAGAGTAATTTATGCTCATAAATGAAGAGGTAATAAAGCCCCCTACGGAATGAAATCAACTGAGTTTTGCTTACCTTCAATAAAAGCAGGACAGCTCAATAAGTAGTGAGGTGAGTTCAAATGTTCTTTCATTTCCCAGTTGAGCCTCTCCAGCAAGCATTTGATGGGATAAGCAGAACTTTCATTTCATTCAGTGTTTTGAGAGTTCCAGTTTTTGCACGGACCTGTTCTTTTAAAGTTCAGTTCCGTTCAAATCAGTAGAAGAGACAAGTTTTCTCTTGTGTGATGAAACGTTTAAAAACATGCACATCGCTTTTACAAACACATACATTACTGGAAACCAAAGAATTCAATATAAAAGAAAAATTTCCCATGGAAAGAGAAAAAAAATGGCTAATATCTGGTTTAAAGAAAATAACATACCACCTTCCAAAAAAGTGCATAGCTGTGAAAAAATAAAATGTAACATTTTAAGGGCTGAAGTGTAAGAAAACCCTCTGTCATGAAGACATCCAAATGTCTTTTGAACTATTTACACCATATGCGTCCCAATAAGGCTCTTTTCTGATTAAATAATGACAAGTAAGTGGAACCAAAGATGGCTTCAAAGACCCTTGAATCTTTACACAGCTTTTTGTAATTTTGCAAGTGTGAAATTTAGCTATCATTATACAAATGTCCTAAAGCATAATTGTCTCGGTCTGTAAAATATGTCTAGGAATAAGATGCTGAGCCCATGGTAGGCACTCAAAAAATATAAACAAATAAAGTAACAACAAACGAATGCTTAGGAAAACAATTCTTATAAAATACACATATCATTTTTAAAATTCTGAACACAAATTTAATTACTTAAAAAGAGTAATTGTTAACCTATGATGGACAACCACCTCTTAAATAGATCTAGCTGAGAGCTAAGTGAGTGCATTACATGTGCAACAGTAAGATAATGGCCAAACACATGTGGAACACACAAAGAGGGGGAAATTGTACAGTCATTAAAATTTTGAAGAGCTTGTAATGATACGGAAAAATATTTACAATAAAATGTCACGTGTAAAAACAGGAAAAATTGTACATACAGTAAAATAGGAATGCTTTCATACTCACAGAAAACAAGATGATTAAAATGTACAAAAAGTTTCAGTAATGGATATCCCTTGGTAATGGGATTATAAATGTTTCATTTTAATTTTTATGAAAATGCCCTTCCATGAGCATGTATGACTTTTAAATTCAGAATAAAAAATTGCTCTTAAATGGTAAACAAGGATGCTATAATGTTATAATACTTTATGAAATTTAAAATTCCTTGTAAGAAGAGGTGCCTATTTAAGCAGTGTCTAAAAAAACCCCTGAATTCTTCATGGATTCAATTGTGCCACACTTAGATCTTCAAGAAAGCCCAAGAATGGTACTAGTGAGCATCTGAATGAGATCTTGATGACTGAAATTGCCCAAGCAAAGAGGAAGAAGTAAACCACCAAAAGAATTTCATTCTTGTTGAAATGAAACTAGCGCAAACAAACCCAAAATTCATGGACTTTTTAGATACCATAAACTTTAGGTTTCTACTCTATAGCAACATCCTAAAGCCAGTCATCAACATACTTCACTCTAATATACAAGAATATAACAGTTCAACCCTTCATATCATAGATTCTCAGGAACTGAAGGGAACTTAAAAGAGCCATGTGGTATGACACTTGATCTGACGCTTGCCATTCTAGGGTCAGCATCACTATCAAACAAATGCTGAGGTCTAGTCAATCTTTAGGAAACTTACTGCCTTCTGTGGCAAATTTGAAAGCTAGAATGTATTTTCTCCCTCAATTTCCCTAAGGAATAAACCACCTTAGCTTGAAAGAGGAAAGAGGAGGAGGAGGAGGAGGACATATTGGCCACAGCTCTTTTGATCACAATGGAAGAGAAAAAATTCAAATTAACTTAATCAAAAAACAAAACAGAGATATATATTGAAAAGCTAGAGGTGAGGCTAGCTCAGGTGCAACTGGATCTTCATATGATAAAATCGGGACTTGACTTCACACCACCTCTTGGCTCCCCCTCTTTCTGTCTTGGCTCCATCCTCGGGCACACTCTTCAATTGTGGTGACAAGATAGCTTCAGCAGCTGCAAGCCCAAAGTCCCTCCTTTTAGCAATCCTCTTAAAACACACATACATACCCACGCACACCCCATCTATTCCACAATAATTTTTTAAAAATAAAAATTCTGGAACCAACCATTATTGTCCTGAATTGAACATTGTAACCTGCTTGAACCAATCTCTGTGGTAAAGGGCATGAAACTCACAGATTGATTCCTTTGGACCATGCAGCACTCACTCTTAGTGCTGAGAACCTTTGGGCCATGCACCCACCCTTAGGACTGAACACAGGGTCAATTCCAGACAAATGAGGAGTAAGAAACAAGGAGTAGGGTTATCCTAATGAATGGCAGAGGAGATACTAGATGATGATGATTGGAGGAGGGAAGAAGGGAAAGAGAGAGAGAGAGAGAGAGAAAGAGAGAGAGAGAGAGAGATGAAGGGACTCATAGATAACAAGATATTTTCTTTGCAGCTATGCTTTCCAAAGCTTTGACAGGAAAATTAAAAAGGATGGCACAGGAATTATCCTGTGAAGGTTAATATTAGGTATCAATTTGACTGGACTGAGGGATGCCTAGATAGTTGGTCTGTTGCTGGGTGTGTCTGTGAGGGTGTTTCCAGAGGAGATTGACATGTGAGTCAGTGGACTGGGAGAGGAAAACTTGCTTTCAATGTGGATGGCCACCATCCAATCGGCTGCCCACGCAGTTAGGACAAAGCAGGCAGAAGAAGGGGAATATTTAGCTTGCTGAGGTTTCTCTCTCTCTCTCTCTCTTTCTCTCCCCCCTCCCCCTCAGAGGATGCTTTTTCTCCACCTGACCTTGGACATCAGACTCCAGGTTCTTTGGCCTTTGGACTCTGGGGCTTGCACCAGTGACCTCCCAGGGGCTCTCAGGCCTTCAGCCCCAGACTGAGGACTGTACTGTCAGCTCCACTGATTTGGAGGCTTTGGGGTCACACTACCAGCTTTTCTCATTCCCCAACTTGGAGACAACCTATCACTGGACTTAGCCTTTGTAATTGTGTAAGCCAATTCTCCCTAATAAACTCCCTTTTGTGTGTGTGTGTGTGTGTGTGTGTTTCCTATTGGTCTGTCCCTCTGGAGCACCCTGACTACCACATGCACCAATGAAAATGAGGAAAAAGAATTGCTGCTCTGTGTGAGCATCATAGGGCTTTACAGGTTTTATAATAAGGAAACAGAAAAATGAGCATAATGGTGCACCATTTCACAAATATGATGGTAATATTAGCAAACAATGAAACAGAATCAAAGATAAATTTTGTGATGACCCATGCCATCTGCTGCCTGGCATGGTCTAATATAAAACTGAAAATTCTGTCACCAAACACCACATGCCTCAGCCTTTCAGTAAGAGCGGCATCCAGTCATTCAAGGTGTTGGGCACAAAATGACTAGTCGGAAATGTACTTGCTTGAGTGACTATCTGTGATAATCCCACACAGCTTGCAGAGGAGTAATATGTTAGAAGCAGTTACGTGAATTTAAGAAGTGTACCATGGGGTGAAAGATGAGTGCAAGTGTGTTTGGTGATGACTGACTTAGACAGAACTTCTGTTGGAAGATGTTTCTGAAAGCTGTGAAATAATAACTGAGGGAAAAACCTTGGTGAGAGGGCTAAAATTTAAGGGACAATGCTGAATGAAGATACCAAGCACATGCATATTCATGTACCAACTGAAAGGAAAAAGATCAAGGTATAGAAACAATCAAAAGAAAATATAAGAAAGATGATTCAGGAGAAAAATAAGTGAAAGATTAAATCTTTTGAAGACAAAAATATTTTTTTGATCTATAGGATTGAAGCAACAATGAAAGACAAATATAATCCTAGGCAAAGCTCTTTCATCCTCTCAGTAGTTATTTATTGAACAACTACTTTGTGCCAGTCACCCTACCCTATCCTTCCTAGAAATATATTATATGAGCCAAATAGATATGGTGTCTATCATCAAAGAACCTATAATATAGAGACTGTATCTAGACTAGGGTATAACAAAGACTTCCATGAGAACCTGTTATTTAAGCTGGATATTAAGAGCAAGTAGGAGATAATTAGGCAAAATATGAGCTGGAGGAAGAGGGGGATTCCCTCTATGTTCGAGAACATCCGGAGGCAGGTGGAAAAATGAAACTTCTTAAGTATAAAAGAGACAGTGTGTGTTGTGTGTAGCAAGACTGGAGGCAAGTGCTACAAGACATGGCTTGAGCCAGGGGTTGGCACCCTATCACACAGGGCCTTGTAATGCCTGTTTAGGATGTTGCTCTTCATCTCAAGAGCAGTGAAAAGCCATCGAATGGTTTTGCGCAGGTAGAGTCTTGAGAAGCTGCGTGCTTCAAAAAGGCCATTGTGCAATATGGAAAGTACAATATGGAAAAATAATTATTATCACATGAGATTTCGGGGTGGAAGTGCAGGCTGAGAGAGTATGTACCAGAACTACTGGGGTGCTGACAATAGAGAGGGAAAGAAGTGTGGGATCTAAGAAGCATTTAGAAGGTCTAATTGACAGAATTCAAAGATGAATTGGATAATGAGGGAGAAGGAAAGTGAGGTGTCCAGGATGATCTCTGGCTTTTTATGCCCCCTGCTTACGGGTCCACTGAGACAGGGAGCACTGGAAAAGGAGCAGTCCAGCGGGAGGGCTGGATTCTGAATTGTCCTGGGTGCCTTCAGGTTGAGGTGCTCTTAATAAAACCACTTGAGAACGCAGAGTAGACAGTTTGATATATGGATATTAAACCTGGGAGAGAGGTCTGGGCTGGAGACATTGGTTATAAAAAAGCAATTGGTGATATGGGGGTAGACCAGCACACCAGGAAGGAACAGAAAAAGAGAGGGGCAATTTTAATTAGGTATTGAGGAACCGCAATACCTAATGCAAAGAAGAGTGTGTGCTTAAAAACAAATCCAAGATAGAATCTCCTGCACGATAAAAAAGGAAATCAGGATTTTGGAAGTTAAGAAAAGAGAAAGCTGTGAGAGGGAAGGACTGCTGGTCACGAAGTAGCCTGTTACTGACAAGCATTTGCAAATTCAGAACAACTAATTCAAAAGAGCTACCCCCTCTACACAAACAAAAAAATATTATTGCTTCTAGCTACAAACATATTTTCTTATTTGTAAATAACAAGACTGCTTTAGTCTCATACCAAAGGCAGGCCTACGTTGTGTAAAAGTTTAAACACGCCTGGAAATAGGAATTCCATGCTTAAGATTGCCCCCTAGAAAGCAATGGCTAACACAGAATTGGCCACTGCAAAGTCGTCAGGGCTACTTCTTTTACTGTCTCTTCTTCAGGGGCGAGAGGAAGTAGAAGCGGAATCCTCCCTTAATGACAGGAAAATCAAGGTGTGGGAAAATGCTCCTCCGACATCCAGCCAGAGCTATACAGGGAGCTGTTTATTTTCTAGAGGCTGGTGGGGAAGGGACGTGGGTTCATTTGTCACTGCTGCCCCACATTGGTGCTAAGGAACTCAGAACATAAACATGGAAAATGATCATTAAACTGGATTATAGGTCAAATAGGTTTTATCTAGATTTACTGGCACCGAAACCACCATGTAAATTCTTTTCCCTTTGGGAAAATGTGTACTAAAATGTATTAAATTTGCCTTCATGTAGAGCAAAATTCTCCTGCAAACTTCTGATCCTCTCTCCAGTTAATATTTTTGGGCTCACATGCTCCAAAAAGCATAAAATAAGGAAGAGAGAAAGTAATCTTGTTTGTCGATGCTTACGTTGCTGGGACCCCTGATGGTATTTTGGGGAGATACTGGAGCAAAGAAAACACGGTCTCAAGAATCACTTGTCACCGAGTCCATAAAGGGTTCAAATGCCGTCTAAGCTCAAATCCATGGAGATGAAGTGGCCTTGATATCAGACAGGTCTTAAGTGCCCCTAAATTAATAAAAATGGCAGTCTTTTTCTTCTTGCATCAGGAATTTCCTTAACAGACCTCAGCACTTAAACAACTAAAAAGTTTGTGCCTCAAGGGTGAACCTAACCAGAGAAGACCCTAGTGCCTGAGGGTTAAAGGGAAAGGACTTGTTTCCTTCCTTCTGCAGAGTAGGAAAACCCTGGGAGCTCTCCCTGGTGCTGCAAATATCATGACGCTGCCCTGTTTGTTTAATGCTATCTTTGCCCTTACTTGTAAGTGCAAATCTCCTGCCAGAAATCATGACCCCAAGGGACTTTGATTCCTGCCTCTGGTCATCAGCGATGGACTACTACCATGTCCGCCATCACCCCCATCTTCACGCAATTTGTCCTTGCTCCACGTGAATCAGAGAATCATCCTAGGATGCAACTTTGATGATGCGTCTGTCTAGCATTCCCCCTTAGAACTCGCAAACTTGCTGTAAATTCTTAATAGTCTTACATCAAAAAAAAAAATTATAGAACATGAAGGGGAATTCAAGATTATTTAATAAATACTAAGCATTATTGTCCACTGTGCTGAATTCATTTAACCTTTACAACATCTGTTAGAGGTGGACAGTCCTATTATCCCCACCTATGAATGAGGACCCTGAGACCCAGAGAGGTTAAGTAGCTTGCTGTGTTTCTGCCTGGATCCTGGTCTAACTACATTTCTGTTACTCCCTATTGCCTGATTGGGCCTGTGGCCACTACTAGACTTGATCGCTTGCCCAGCTAGTCCTACCACATCTGCCAGACTCAGTCTGCTTCTTTGGGCAGCCATTCCTGGCCTCATGCGAGTCTGTATTCATTCACCAACCCACATAGTGTAGTAGTTAAAAGTCCAGACTTTGTATTCTGAGTGACAGAATTTTAATCCTGGCTCTGCTGCTCCATAGCGCTGGCACCTTGTGCAGTTTACTAGATATTTCAGCTTATTTCTTCGTCTGTAAAATGAGAGTACTCATATTTACTTCATCAGGTTGTTTAGAGGCTTACATGAAAGAACCTTCTGAAGTAATTTGTGCGCCATACTGTTCAATAAAAGAGAGTTATTATTTTTGAGCACTTCCTATGTGTTGAGCATGGTGCAAGTGTTTATTACCCTTCATGCTCTGACATGCCAAGAACAAACTTTTAAAAGTGGGCTCCCTTATAAATCAGGGACCAATTTTACACAGTTTTCTATATAGTCTTACATATACACACACACCACAAATTATAAAATATTGCTTAAATCACATTTTAGAAATCTTATATGTTATTGAAAACCATCATTGCAAATAATCTGTTAAAATTTTATATTTTTGCAGTTACGTAATGGTTTCTAAGGGTAACGTGTATTCCCAACGCTTACTTGTGTATGGATTCAAATGACGTTAATGTACATTAGTACTCCTGGTTACAAGACCCCTGAGCCCCGCTTCCCATTCACTTTATAGCAAGAGGTCCACGGCATGACTAAATCTAGGCAATTTATGCCTGATACCAAAGTGACCCAGCTCCAGCCCCAGCCCAC
>VBSM01001044.1:15819522-15845456 GCA_008086735.1 Cheirogaleus medius | reverse complement strand
CAGACACTTTAAAATAACTCATGGCTTGATCTCATGAAGGCTGATCTAGCCTGTTAAAACCAGAAAAAATTATCAAATTTGTAGAACTTGGTCTGTGGAGCACACTAAGAATTTAGTGGGTGGTAGGCAAAGAGGAGGCAGCAGGAGCAGATTGATATTGAAGCTGGACAGATGACCCAGTGGGAGAGCTGGCCACTACCATCTAGCAGTAGTACAGATTGGCCTCTGTATTCATAGGAGTTCATCAGGTCCCTGAGGACTGCTGCAGGAGTCCTTTGTGATCTCATACATAGTGTGCAACAGTGCCACATTTTTGGGTTTCAGTCTATTTGAGGATAAGGACCCCATTTAGGAGCTAGAGGTACCTGAGAAAAATTCTAGCACCTAGGAATGTTGCCAGGCAAGAGATGGGCAAGGTATCTGTGAGTGTTCTGGAATCTAGAGATGAAAGCCAGTGCCTATAGGATTTTGGAATGTTTATCTGCAAACCCAGGGATATTTCCATGGTCTTTTAAGTTAAAAAAATGAAAGCACAATGATATGCCTATTTGCACTCACTGGACTTGTATAGAAAAATGTAGAGAACTCTTCATCTTGGAGGATATATGAGTACCAGAACTAACATTAGAACAGCAGGTCTTAGAGATCTTATAGAAGCAAGACTAATTTTAGATCCCACCCCCTGATGAGGCAAAAATCTCCTAATGTTCTTTCCAATGTCAAGATCTCAGCCCAAGGATATAGGAGGACTTAGATTGCAGATGGAAGGCCTTAGCACTTGCATGTATCTATAGGCCCAACAGAACTGAGGAAGGTAAAGGCTGACAATTTATTTACTGAGTAGCTTAGAGATTCATATCATTAGTAGTTAGATAGCTTTATATCATATATACCATGAATCTTCTCAGTATTATTAAATGCCCTTTTTTTAAAAAAATTCAAGCTAATCGGAAGAATGGGATCCACATGTACTTGCCATCAAATTGATACTTACTGATTAACACTATGGTGCTCAAATGGTGGTGGTGTCCACCAGGGATTCGGGGGTTGGGGAGGTAGACCCACATCTGAGGGATGCGGTGAGCATTGTGGAGGATAAGAGCATACCTCTAACCCTTGCTAGGGAGAGGCAAAGGTATAAAATGCAACCAAAAGATTTGTACTCTCATATTTTCTTGACATAAAAAAAAAAGAAACATATATACACAGTAAGAAAAAAACTCCCATTTCTCCAAATTGTTGCTTACAAAGCAGGCCTAATGAGAGTCCAGAATGGCCATTTTTCATGGGTTTAGAGAAAGAGAATATTGTTTCTTCTCTTATGCATGATGCTATAATATAATCTGCTTTAGAAATATAGTGAGTCTTAAGTAAGACTCACCTACCTAATAACTGCCACACCACTCTTTTGTGCTACTCAGTCATTTACTTTGGGCCATCAAGTATGGTAGATAGAATGACAAAGGTATAGATAGACAATGATCAGGGACAGAGCTCTAGAAGTCCCTACATACAAAGGTAGTAAAGAGAAATGAGAGCTAATAAAGCAAACTGAGAAGAAATGATCAGGCCAAATAAGCAGAAGAGCCAGGAAAGAAGAGTATCATAGAAGCCCAAGAAAGAGAGTATTTCAAAAAGTTCATTATAGTCCGTGGTGGCAAATGTTGAGAGGCCTAGATGCTTCCTACTTGGGTCTAACGCCTATTTTCTAAGCAGGATGATACAACATTCTAACTTTGGTTACCATAGTCACCAGCTTTAGCAAAGACTGGAGAAGGAGTAAAATGAGTTTGAGCTGAAAAGCCACAGAAAAAGCAAGGACTTCTCTTCTGTATGCATTGCAGAGCACGGGACTAAGGGTCAACTGGGGACTATATGGAGTTGCTACCTTCCAAATTCAAGAGCTGAGCGAATGTGTGTTTTAATAGGATGTAAAATACAGGACTCAAAAGAAGTCAATGAAAAAGTCAAAACCAAAAGATTTCTGGATATCATTTGAAGCATCCTAAAAGAGCCTGTTTAAGATTCTTTTGATTTCTGTGCTAGCAAATAATTGCTTATTCCATTGCCAAAGTTCTATTTTGAGGTTTGGGATTCTTAAAAATTCTCCTAATCAAAAGGTGGCATAGCGTTTAGAGTTTAGAATTTATTTTTCATCTGTATGTTGGAAAAATATGTTAGATTCAGACAATAAATTATTTCTCTAAATATTCATTTTAAATATTAAGATTTAGGGAGAGTATCTTATGAAAACATCCTAAGCCTCAACATTTTTTCATTGTCATTATAATACATTGTTGTAAGAATATCTTAAATTTTTAACAAATAAACTAAAAATGGGGGGAGGGGTCAAATTTCCTCTAAAAACATAGAACAAAAGGCAAACAGCCCTAATATTTTTCTGTTTATTTAATTTTTCATTGCATTCATCTGTCCATGCATGCTATATGTTAGCATAGGACTTTCCCAACATTTTAAATTCCATTAATCTAAAATATAAAGCTCTATACCTGTGATGTATTACTAATGCTAATAGATAAGATCACCCAATTATAAACTTGAGTTTACTCTTATTAATGTAGCAAATGAAGTCATGGAAGTGAGTGAGATCTCATTTTGGATAAGGTTCCATTTCTTGTTAAATGTTGTTATTTCAGAGTTGGGCATATATCATCATTGATATAACAATAACAGATGTCTTATTTGTGGATTCCTCTCCTGTCTGCCTCACAGCAATGATTTTACTACTTGTGAAGGATTACGAAAAATTACTGGAGGATTTACAAGAGGTCTCTGCAGTATTTATCTAGAAGCCAAGTATAATATTGTTTTTCCATACCCATCAACCAACACAACTTAATCCTGACTCAAAAGAGCTGCATTATTCTTTCCTTAGCCTGTGTGATTATGGCTTCAGAATCCTTTTCGTCAACAAAGGTTGGATTAGTTGCAATAGCAGATGTTAGATGGGGGTACCAAGAAGATTCCATCCTCCTATTCTCCTGGAAACATCAAAAATCATCTTTTGCAAGAGGTGCTAGCACAAGGCTTTACGGTGTGTACTTACAGAGCTTGTCCGTTTTTAAATTGTTGCTATACTTTTTATTTCAGCACTCCTCAAAGGATTTGGAACTGGTTTGCTTTCAGGTTTAGTTGACATTTTTGTTGTTGTTTCTTGTGAATTGGTTGAGAATAAAGGCAACAGAAATTTTGGAATTCGCAAGACATTTCATTCACTTCCCCTGTTAATTTTCTACTTAAAAGAAAGCCAGGAAAATGAGCCTTTAAACATCATAGACCAGGACTGTGTTCTCAAGTACCAGCAGCAACATAGCTCTACAGCTTCTTCTGCAGATGAGAGCAATGTCCAAGCTCAAATTTGTGATTGAGGGGCTGTGCCTAATTCTTAGCAAAGAGTTTATGGGCTTTCTTAATATTTTCAGAATTATTCACAAGACCTCATTAACATTGACAATGCCCTATTAGGGCAATAGGCTGGCATTGTCTTCTTACAGGGTGGACACAGACATGGCAATTTTTATTTTTTCCTATAAGTTGGGCAATGGGAACCCATGGTATATCTAATTTACTTTATGTTGTTTTCAATAGTGTATCAGTTAGGGTCGAGTCAAAAAAACACACTTTAGATCTTTCATGCAGCGGCAATTTATTACAAGGAAATAGTAACATGGTGGTAGAAGAGCTAAGAAGCCAGACAGGAAATAATGGAGTAGAAATCAGCAATAGCAGGAAACTCTACCACATCCAAGGGAAAGGAGAAGACGTGTTGCTCCTAGAGCTCAGAAGCCAGGGCTGTCTAGTGGGAGCTAAACCCCCAGCAGAGGACCACCCAATGGAAACTGGGACCATGAAGGAGCTAGAGCCACAGAAGGAAGGTAGCCCCTGCCAGAAAGGCAGCTTCCTAAACAGACCCTAGGATTGTGGCAGGTTGCACCACCCCATGCCCACCTTAACAACCACTCTATTGGCTCAGACTCCATTTTCATCTACATTATCTTCGCAAATCCCCTCCCCAGCTAATCAAAGTGCTATCAGCATCTCCACTCTATTGTTACTGGTTGCTATTAATATCTACTACGGCAATCTCCAGCCACAGTAAAGAGACTTTCGGGGAGATACAATACCTCAGATACCAAGTACTGTTTTTCTTAGGGCTCTGATTACAAATTATTTGAGGTTTTGAATGGTCTACCCCATGGGCTCTTCTTATTGTTTGTGTTTGCTTTGTTTTGTTGTTGCAGAATATCGAATTTTTCAGGAAAGCATATATCCTGTTATAGTAGAAGCACTCATAAGTAAAAATATCAGTTGGTGTGGTTGCAAAGCACTATACTATGTGGATAAGATCAATATAAATCATTCATTCATTCATGCAGCATTTATTAAATGTCCTTATACTTAGCAAATTCACACATGAATCAGATATTGAGAGAGTCCTCTCCCCCCACAGTTTACAACCAGATCTGTTAACAGGTAATCAGAAACAAAGCATAAATGTTATAATAGAAGAATCACCAACATGATGAGAAAGTCCAGAGCAGGATAAGAATAGCTTTGCATATAGGTGTCAGGAAAGACTTCAAGAGAAGGCGATATTAGCATGGTCTTAAAAGGTAAGAGTTTGTCGAGTGGTGAAGGAGAAAAGAAGCATCCAGGCAATAGGAAAGCATGTGCAAAGGCATTAATTAACATAATTCATTAGGATATGGGTTTGATATGCAAGCTTAGGAATGGAACCAGAAAGGAGATCCACCTAGAAAATAACAAGAACTGTAACTGAAGAAGTAATTGATTGCCCAGTTGCAAAAGCCTTGCAGGCCCAGCCTAGGAGTTTAGAGTTCATCCTGTGAACAACTGGACTCCAGCTGAGGTCTTGAAGGAGAGAAGTAACTTGATGAGAATTGTTTTCCGAAAGATCATTCCAGCGTCTATGTGAAGAATGGACTCGAGAAGAGGAAGATAGATGCCAGGGAGATCAGATAGGAGGCTGTATTAATACTCCAAACGAAAATGATGAGGGTCTAAGCCAGTGGCCATGAGGATGATGAAAAGGGACTTTAGCCAGAGGACACTTCTGAGGGAGAAATGACAGGTCTGATGATCAATTGGACATGGAAAATAAGGCACATAAGTCAAAGATGACTTTAAGAGTTCTAGCTGAGACAACAGGGTGTATTGAAATGCCATTAGCTGAGGTATAGAATCCAATAAGGAAATGCAGGTCTGAGGATGAAGATAATTGAGGATGGGTTTAGCGCCTCTATTATCAAAATGTTGAGATTATTTCAGAAGTGGACATGAGTCTTTAGTCTCTGTTAAGATAGTTACATCCATCGAGGGGAAATCCGCTGTTGAAAGATATTTAACCATTTGGTTTGCATATTATAGCCAGATCACAGGTGGCCTAATTTCCTGATCTGTTAAATGGGATTTACTTAGCCATGTTTGTAAAGAGATCAGGTTAAAATCTCAACATTTTAAAATATGATTAAAGCAGGAATGCATTTCTAATCCAAAAAGCATCCATACAGTTTGGCAAGCATATAATATGGAAATTGGGAAAGAAACAGTAAAATTCAGGGTGGGAGCACTGCATGTTGTCACTGAGGGCAGATGCAGTTTCACGGAAATGCTTGCAGTGTACATAAAGAAGGCATCACACATTCTTGAATTAATAGGAATATATATTCTAATTAATTGACAGCAAGAGCTGTTGATAGAATGGAAGAATAGATCTCTAGCTCCCTAAGCAAGCACCCAGACACAGTCAAATAAATTGCTGAGACTCTGTCTTTATGTAATATATGATGCGGTCTTGCAATAATCAGCCTATGTTTTCCTGTCCTCCATCTATTATTTTGGATTTGAGGTTCTTCTTTACATTTAAATTTAGCATGCATAAAAGAGAAAATCTAGAGATGGAAATTAGAACAAAGAAAAAAATAAAAATTCAGAAAGAACACTTTAAATCGGACAAAATGGCCACCACATTGCCCATTTAAGGAGTCTGTGACTTTTGTAAAAATGAAAATTATACCAGGGACCCTCCTTCATTGTGGTGCTTTTTCCAGAAGAAGTAATGGGTTATACTGGGCCATCAACATTTTTTGTTATGTCCTTGTAACCAAAACATATTGTCATACTGGGGATTAGGATTAAAAATACAGTTTTCTGTATATTAAGTTAACACATCACCTTGGTTTATTTGTAGTACCTTCAAAAAACAAACACACAAACAAAACCCCCTAGATGAACCATGTCAGACAATTCATCTACATACATGTCAAATACCTATGGGGGGGAGGGAGTTTAAACAAATCAAGTCAAAAAGGCAGAGGGAAGGGGTTTCCTGAAACCTGAACACCAATCTAGACTCTAAACTTCCATTTATAGTCCTGTCTGTCTTACGAAGTAAAGAATTACTTCAGGCTGTTTGCTAAAAATGCTGCTAAAATTGATGCTCATGTGTTTGTATTATACTGACTTTGGCAATACAAATATTTTAAGCCATAGTATTCATACAAACTCCTTATTTTAATATGCAATCGATTAGCTAATATTCCACATAAAGAGAGAATAATTGTAAATTGCCCAAGTAGTCTATAAATATTCCCCTTAGAAGTGCCAAAATTGCAAACCATAATACTACGATAGTGATGGAAACTTAAATAAACTTCTATAAAATAATATTTATTTCCTAATGATGTCTCTACCAAACCAATATTATCATTGCCATTTACTGAGCAATTTATTTGGTGCCAGGCTCTGAGGTTAGGGGGAAGGACATAAAGATAAATAAGATTCAAGCCCCTCTCTCTAAAATTAGTAGTTTAGAGAAGTTAAAAGTATTAATGGATATCCAAAACAACAATGATAAATGTCTATTATATACACAGAATCACGCATCTGTACACAACATCAAAAGCACCCAGTACAGTGCCTGGTCCACAGGAAGTGTTCAATAAATAGTAACTATTACTATTGAGAAAGTCTTCATATAAATAGGAGTTAAATACAAAAATGATGTTGGGCACTGAACATTGTACAGTTTGCAGCTGCCTCCAGGGATTGAGCAGGAGTAACCTCAGAGTAATCATTGCTGGTTGTGGTCCAAAAAGGCAGGCCATGCTAGTAAGAATCAAGTGTGTAAATAAAATGATGCAGAGTGAGAGAATTCAAGAAATCCAAAAGGAATGAAACTGGGTCAGGAACTGTGGAAAATCTCCAGGTAAAATGAGAAGGTAACAAAATTCCCCAGCAGGATGAAGAGTGTGCCATCGGAAGTAGCTGTGTTCTTTTTGGCTCTGCAGCCAGTGTGGATGCCTTTCTCAAGAGACAGGAATGGCCCACACAACTGCTATTAGGCACCGCAAGAGGGGTTCATGGAAGGAGGGCAAGGCGCTCAGAACATTTGTAACGAGGATGGAGTGGTATTACCAGAGCATGGCATTACTTTTCTCACAACTTACCCAGAATGGCATATGTTTTAACCCAACAAAAGAATTGCTCATAAATCTCTTGAATTTATAAGCATTTCAATCCCGTTATGGGAATTGGGAACTCGGAGTCTTTGCGCTCCAGAAGACTCAAACCACTTCTTAAAACTCTGCTTGCAATTTTTAGCTCACTACATAACAAAAGACACCAGATTCCTCAGAATCCACCACAGACATTCCCTGCTGGGATGCAACTGGTTCATCCATTAATGTTATCCTGTTGTAGGTTTTCCAAAATGACATTTTAAAAGTCATTGTTTAGTAGAGAATACCAGGCAAAACAGAAAAGCTTTGGGAACCTGGGCCCAAGGAAGAAACACCTCAGGAGTATTCTATGCTCCTTTAAAGCTTTGCAAAATGTTCATATTGTGGTGCACATAGAAATGAATTCTGAATGTGAGTCAAACAGTGGGAGGGCACTGTTGGCAGCTGGATCTGTGGGAAAGCTGCTCACTTATGAAAAATGCTGCAAGGGAAATTGTGAATTTCCTGCTTGGCATTCACTTTAATTCAGCAATACTCTCCTTTAAAAATGTAAAGCAGCAAGAATATGGTAAATGAAGTGCATTTTTATTTGTTTATGACTTGAGAGTTTCTGCCTTGTGAAAAAAACTAAAAGACCTAAAGGCAAAGGAATCTTTCCTCTCAAAGGGAAAAATGTTATGGAAGAAAATAAAGATTGGTTAGGTATTCAGCAACATTCAGACTCACTCTCAAGGGAAATGGCCTTCATTTGGAGAGACTCTTGAACTCATTCAGGCCACCAGGGTACCAGTTAGTACATGGCAGTTGTAATTCACTAAATGGAACCCTCGTGGCCTAATAGAATCAATGCTACCAAAGAGATAAACTTACCTACAGGGAGCAAATTAGGTGCTAGGAGAATGTCTGATTATTTTGCCATTTATATTTATAGAGTCAGTGGGTCAACAAGTATTTATTGACACCACCCCCACGCCAGAGGTTGCACTGCTCTCTAATAAATATGTGGGTCCTTATTATTAGATAGACACAGTCTCCTGCCCTCAAGGAGATTCACAATCTAACTTAGGTGATAATTACTCTCTAAAATAGACGTTTATTAAAAAATACAACAAAAGTGAAATTAGGAAGGTTGGATTGGAGAACTTCTTGACACATTAGCAAATGAAGTATTATCAGTACAAACTGTCTAGAACTTGAACTTTGAGAGTTTTTCTTAAATATATTACTTAGTTTGGTTTGTTTGGGATTTTTTTGTCTTTGCTTTTTGTTTTGTTTTTAAAGACAGATATGTAGATAACAGGAAGAAGAGAATTATTTAAAACCTTTTGAGAAGCCTGTTAGGAATTTTTGATAGCAAACAAAGGAGAAAAATAGTGTTAGAACAAAATGAATCCTGTCTTGTGTAGCAGGCTAAAAGATATGACATGAACTGAGTTACATAAGACAGAGAGCAGCCTTTGTGGATAAAACTGGCTAACAGGGAAGTTTTCAAGAAAAAAGGTATGGAATGTAAAGGCGTATTACCTTTCATCAGCCATCATAGGGTCATAGCTGACATTCCTATAACAAAAGATGGGTTAACAAGATAGAAGCATTACAAATTTATTTAATCAAAGTTCTATGTGACATGGGAAACTTCAGAAATGAAGACTCAAAGACACAAGGAAAAATTGTTCACTTTTATGCTTAGATTCGATAAAAGAATGGACAGCCATGCAGAAACATGATTAGACAAAAAAAGAATGATCCAATAGTAATAGAATGAAAGGGTAAACCCAGCAAGGCATATCTGTTTGGGTTCTTCTTGGCCTCTTTGTGTGGCATTTCTTCCTCCTGGGTATAGTTCAGGACCCCTTCTGGAATGAGGGTCTAATGATCTACTTTCAGACAAGGCAGGCCAGAGCATTTTCTTTATGGCCAGCTCTTATGCAGAAAGGCAGGGGAAAGTTAGAGTAATAGTCCTAGGTTTTATGGCTGGCTTTGGGTGAGGGGTATTCTATTTTCTATGATCTGCCTTGGGGAAGAGGAATTCTAGTTTCTATAGCCTACCTTGGGGGAGAAAGAAGAGTGAGAGAAAGAAGGGCAGGAGAAGGTAAGAAAGAGACTTTGCTTTTGAGCCTCTTCCAATGTCCTTCAGTTCAAGGTATCCAGATACCAAAGAGCCATACTTTGGGGTATCATTTTATGAGCCTCAATAAAGGTTAATATCTAGTAAAGAAATCACTGGAGGTTATTAGTAATAGAAATACCTGATCTGAATAATAAACAGTACTAAGGAATGAACAACACTTTTTAGCCATATGCAGTAGAATCTTAGTAAAGAGTTTGGGAACTAAGAAGTCAATAAAAAAAGGTGAATCATCTTGTAACCAGGTGTATATAAAAGCCCTCTGGTTGGGCTAGAGAAGAGCAGACAGCAAGGAACAAAGTGGCCTTTGGGCCCATCTTTTGAAGGGGCAAAATGTAGCTAATGAGCTCAGTTTGAGTTATATTGAGTTTGATAATGACAACAGGAAATCGAGTACGCGTACCGAAGGCCAGGAGAAATGTGGGGCCAAAAAAGGGAAATTTGTTTAAGAGGAGAATGAATGCAGGAGTTTAATCCATAGGAAAATCGTGATATTGGAAGAAAACTCTAAGAAATCCCACATTAAGGAAATGATAGTGAGGAGGGATGAATTACAGTTGGATTTGAGATGTTCTTCCAAAGATCTTCTGTGAAAAGAAATAATTTCATTACACTTGTTTCCTATTCCCTGAGCTTAAGAAGTTTTATCCAGGGTCCTGGTTGAACTGGCAGGGATGAAAAGCTTGAACCAGGGGTAATAGGAGACATTTACTAAATGATGCAGGAGCCTCACTGAAACCCTTCTTACTGCAGGGTGGCTGTCTATGTTAAGCAGGGCCCCTTGCTACCTCGAATACTACTGTCTTATCCATAATGTAGACATTGATCCACAGAGCTGACCTGCAACCCATAGAATAATCTTTTTAAGTAGGGAACTAGTAAGGGTAAGTGACCACATGCTGGAAAAACTGTCTAGTAAGTATACTGATGCCTTCCCATGTGTTATATCAACTTTGATGGCAACAATGGAGTTTGAAGTTTTTAACCAAAGGAATTATGTGATTTCTCGGTTCAAACTTGTTACCTCATCCCTGGTTGCAACACAGTGATTGCCCTTTCATCCACAGCTTTTCACGATCCTAAATCAGTCATACTTACACAGAGGATCTTGAGCTATGTAGTTGGCATACAATCTTCCAAGCATGGAATTTCTGAGTTAGCACATTCTGTTACAAAGAGCTCTAAAGGGCTTAAACTAGCCTTCTGGTTAACAATGACACAAATGGAGCTCTACAGTAAAATATATGGAAGCATGCGCAGAAATCAAGAAAGCAATATTTAAGCAGTATTTGAAGTCTTAAGAGTAACAACTTCTCCCCAAGCTGTCCGTTTATCTCAAAAGTCTCCATCTCCAGACCAGCTTTTGTGTGTTCTAAAACTATTCCATGTCTCCTGGCCCACCTTCTCATCCCCTCTCACTGAAATCCAGCTCTGAATCTCTTTCTCTCTGTCATATACTTCCTTCATGGGTAATCGATCAATTGAACTGCTATCATTGGCATGTGAGAAACAAAGGGCTTTAAAAAGCAAAAGATGACAACGTCAAGGATAATATTAATAATAGGAAACAGCATAAAACCAAACTAGCTTATTCTTACCTTGAAACCAAATGCAGGCCCATTAAAAAAAAATAATAACAGTCACACACCCAAAAGTAAATCACAAGCAATTCAAATAAATACCTAATTATCTCAAAGCTCACCATTCCCCATGCCTGATAATATGTCTTGAAGTCAGCTTTCTCTTTCTCTGTATAAACCATACCATGACTCCTTCTCCTTCCTCTCTCTAAATGTCCCCGTCCTCTGTCCCAACCCAGCCTGTGTTCGCATGCTTGCTCTTGTTCTTTCCTCCACTTCTTATCTTCCCAAGTCTATTCTTTTCCAACTACTGATGCTCTCTCTCCTTTCCTATGTGAATTATGTTTTTTTCTGTTTTCTCCAGCTCTCTCTTAGCCCAGGGACACCACAATAATCACAGACAAGTAGGAGAAAGGGTAGGGGAGAAGAAAAGGTTGTGAACATTCAGATTTAATAGGTTTGCCTGTCACAAAAATTAAGATTTAAAACTTGAAAAATTCCCTGAGTTTTAAACACTGTCTGAACTTGATAGCACATAAGTAATGAGCAAAAACATTTGAAACCCTCCTAAATATTTTGTACACCTGGATATGCCCTCCAGGAAATTCCTAGCAGTGACTGCTGCTTTAATTTTCCCTCAAGTACGGCAGACAAAAGTGAAGAATTCCTATCGGTCCTCTCCCATGAATTCAGTTTCAAAGCTGTTAGCACAACACTAGTATTTCAACATTCCTTCGGCTTTACCATCTTTATGTTCATTTTAAATTAAGAAGTCTGAAGCAGATCTTATCAAATCCATGATATTGTTAAGAGCACTTCAAGGTCCTTTTAAAAACAAGAATTACTTACATCAACCTACTTTATTGCTTCATTTTCTGACTCTAAAGGACACAAAGTATACTAAAGCAATTTAACATGGCTGTAACCTACAATTTTAACTTACCCTGAGGGGCCATTTCACCTCTTGTTTTACTTTTCTAGACCAAATCAATAGAGGGAAGAATCAAGTCAAGACACATGTCATAACTGTATTAAAGGTCAATGAGGTTTAAACAAATTGGGCTCCACTCATAAATAATTGACTCACAATTTGTACCAAGGTACAGGGTGAAAAGCTGTTCACCTGAAACATCTTTAAAGTTTATTCTACCTATTGTTGGCACCTGAGGGAACTATAACTAAGCATGCACTTGGGTCTGGAAGTCAGCTATCGACAAAGACTTCCTCTCAAGAAACTGAGAGATAATAATTCAGCAAGAGACATGCACAATCCACCTTGTTCATCACAAAAGAGCTTAAAGTAGATCCTTGGTGTTCACAGGCTTCACAGTTGAGGGACTGACTAATTGCAAGCCATCCTGAAGATCTGCACCATCATGCAATTTGTATCTTTGCTGAGGCATGAGTTTAAATTCCGGGAGCTATAAAGTTGGTGTACAAAAATGGGCACAGCTCCTTGTAAGGGACCTTCAACAGCTGTGCAGCATCCAAATATGCCCTCAACTTTCTGGTCCCCTACTTAATATCACATAGATTATAACTGTCATTAAGGCTCTAAAAGGGCTTTTAAATTCCTCAGTTATAATTCATTCCATTTGGGGAAAATTTTGGACTATGGTAGTATTTCTATACTTGAATCACAAAGGGATGGAGTACTGGAATGGGATATAAGAAAAAACTAATCAGGGAGCCCCTGGGTGGGTTGTCTGATCTTATAAGGTACAAGCATGAATAGATGGCTCAAGGGGTGCTGCTCTTCCCCCCTCTTCTTATGTTGAACAATAACCAGATGCCTGGATCTGTGGCAGCCATCTTAGAACTGTGAAATGACAGCCAAGAAAATAAAAATCTAATACACTGAGTATGGTGGAGAAGAAACAGAAAGAGCTTGGGCCCTTTAAGAAATTATTGAACTACCATCTATTTCCAGGCTTGTTGTTTTGTGAGGTAATTAAATGTCCCAATTGTGGAAAGCTGAAAGCACTCCTGATTGATACCATAATAAATCGTATCAATATTGTCCCTCCTCTAAAGGAATTGATTTTTGATTCAGGGATATAATACAAGAACCCAAACAACTTTAATGCCTAATATTAAATAGAAAAGTATGGTTGGGTATGGTGGCTCATGCTTGTAATCCTAGCATTCTGGGAGGCTGAGGCAGGAGGATCGCTTGAGGTCAGGAGTTCGAGACCAGCCTGAGCAAGAGTGAAATCCCTATCTCTACTAAAAATATAAAAATTAGCTGGGTGTGGTGGCACACGCCTGTAGTCCCAGCTACTTGGGAGGCTGCAAGAGGATCCCTTGAGCCCAGGAGTTTGAGGGTGCTGTGAGCTAGGCTAATGCCACAGCACTCTAGCCCAGGCAACAGAGCGAGACTCACATACATACATACATGCATACATACATACCTACACACATAAATGAATGAATGAATAAACAAACAACAAACAAGCAAGCCATGTGAAAAGTGAAAAAAAAAAGTGGTACAAAGGTTTACAGTAGTGAGGGAACTTATCCAGCTGGGGTAGAGTGAGAAGTTAAAGGCCTGGTGAGGAAATGGAAAGAACAAGTTGGGGGAGGAAGGGGAGATTTCAGAGATGTGCATTCATCTTCTGGCTCTGCTACTTATGGGCTGTGCAATCTTAAACATACAATTTGAACTCCTTAGACCTTCGATTCCTTTGAAGGGTTTCAATGGCTATTAGCTAAACTTTGGGTAAAGAACCTAGAACAAAATAAGCAGTCATGAATGAGTAGCTATTATTTTTGAGGAAATAGTATAGTGTTTCATAGCCTATTTTAACCAGAGAAATTTCACCACTGATTCAAATCTGTCCTGACCACCAATATGATCCAACTGAAATGGGACCCATTACATAAGTCAATAAAAACAGACAGTGCCTATTTAATGATTGCAGTGAACAAAAATGGAAGTATAAATATCCTTCCCACCTTATTCTTTCACTCTTGGTCCCAAGAACAGATAAACCCAGAGTCTAGAAACCATCTCCCTCTGAATGGAATAGATGTTACTGCTCCTTCAGATAAAAATTTAGAATTCTCGTTTTCTCCAGGCACAATGTCAAGAAGCTTTACCTCATCTAATTCTCACCTTAAGTCCAAGAGGTATATATTATTATCTAAATTTTACAGATGAGAAAGCTGAAGTTCTTATACAATTAAATAATGGCTTAAAATTACTTCCCTCTTCTGTTTTCCCTCTTACTATCACACCATACTGCTTCCAATTAGAATCAAATCCATTCCATTCCCCATGCTCTGAATGGATTTGAATGTTTATGCATGTGGCAAGGATATGCCTTCCCTCCTTCCTTCAAACACTGCCACCACCAGAGTTGGGTGTCCGTGCTTACATTCTTAGAAGTTTTGTTGTCTAAGAGATCAGAACTGAAATTTATTAGGCTATGTGCTATTAATGGTGTTGGACAGGTTAGAATACATTTATTCCTCAGAACAGCATAAGAGGTAAATATTAACGCCCCCATTTACTCCAAGAGGAAACTGAGAGCTCAAGAGATTAAATACAGAATTTCTTGCATAAAGCGATAGGTAATAAGTGACATAGTCAGAACCCAAGCTCAGGTCTGCCTAAATCTGAAGTTCAAGTCTTTTCTCTACACCAGTTTCCCTCTCCAATACCACTTCACCTTCCCACTTCCCATCTTATTCACCTCCATTATCCAGCTCAGCTGTAGTCTTAAGAATAATAGCTTGCAGCCCTGTGCGGTGACTCACACCTGCAATCCTAGCACTCTGGGAGGCTAAAGTGGGAGGATTGCTTGAGCTCAGGAGTTCAAGAGCAGCCTGAGCAAGAGTGAGACCCTGTCTCTACTAAAAATAGATAAATTATCCAAGTATCTTGGCATGCACCTGTAGTCCCAGCTACTTGGGCGGTTGAGGCAGGAGGATAGTTTGAGCCTCAGAGTTTGAGGTTGCAATGAGCTGTGATGTTGCCAGTGCACTCTAGCCTGAGCAACAGGGCAAGATCCCATCTCAAAAAGTAAAAACAAAGCAGAACCAAAAGCAAAAAAAACCAAAACCCCAATAGCATAAAAAAGAATAAAATAATTAGAAATAAATTTAACCAAGGAAGTGAAGGAAACTTCAAAATATTTTTGAATGTTCATGAACTGGAAGACTTAATATTGTTAAGATGGCAATACTACCCAAATCTATAGATTCGGGGAAATCTACATCTAATATTAATGCAATATATACACCTATAATCAATTGATTTTTGACAAGGGTGCCAAGACTATGCAATGGGAAAAAATAGCTTTTTCAACAAATGACACTGGGACAACCAGAGGTCCACATGCAAAGAGGTGGACCCACACTTCACACTATATACAAAAATTAATTCCAAATTGAACAAAGACACAAATATAAGAACTAAAGCTATAAAATTTTAGGAAACACAGATGTAAATCTTCGTAACCTTGGATTAGGCAATGTTTTCTTAGTTAAGAAAACTTGTCTCTAAAAAATAAAAATTAAAAAATATTAAACACTGAATTTTACACTTTAAAACAGTTAAAATAGTGAGTTTTATGTTATATAAATTTTATCTAAATTAGAAAAAGAGACTACAAAGAAAATAGAGACAGCAAGAGAAAAATGCTAAAAAAAAATTTTATAATTAGAGCTACTGTCAGGTAGTCACAAGTATTTTACTGTTTTTATACCTGATAAAATTGAAGCATAAAAAGATTAAGTAAATTCATACAGCTAGTATGTAGCAGAATTAGAAAGTAAGCTCAGGCTTTGCTAACATTGAGCCTGGGCTCTCACTCGTGGTATGCAGGAGCTGAATCCTACTGGCTTGCAAGCTGACTGCACGCATCGCTTCCCAACTTCAAGTTCAGTGACTTCATCTTGGCAGCCAGAAATTGGCCATGATGGAAATATTATGTATTTACACCATGGAAATTGGCAAATACTATGAATCAGGGTTATTTTTTCTGCACAGCCAGTTCACCAGCTCTCAATCACTATACTACTCAGCCTCAGTAGGCACTAAGACAAATGCAATGGCTTATTTAACAAACACCAAATTAATACATTTAGAAAGTCTTATATATTATGTCGAGGAAAAAAATCCATTTAAATTATGGGGCTACAATCTATCCTCTTTATACCTACCATATTCTGATATAAACAGAGCTTTCTTAATTTTGAATTTTTGAGACAATCTATTGCAAAATTCGTATGTCATAGCAGAAGATTTTTAGAAAGGGAAAGATGGTGTCTTTAAAGCCAGTTATAATCAGACTTGAATATAAGAAACTACTATCAACATTGTTATGTATGTTTTGCCTACTCTCTGGAGTAGGCTGCTAGCTAGAAACCTGGAAAATGATTTACAAATATTAAACACATAATTTTTACCTGAAGTATTTTTCTTTTACTAAGTGAAATGTGAAGGAAAAGGTATTGTAGCTACTTCTTCATAATAAGCAATAGATGCAATGAAATTTTTATGACATGTAATATGATTTATGAGAGGATGAATTTCTTTTAAAGGGAAGTCACATTAGAGATATGGAGAAATCGGAACATCAAGGGTTTTTTCGCCTCTCCTTTTATTAAGCATCAGCAAACTAATTACTGTTTACATTTTCTAAATCTAGTGTCTTACTGAATTGAAAATTTCCACCTGGAGGAAGTGTTTATTACCACCTTGTAAATCTCTACTTTCAAAAATTAATTCATGTACATTAAATCAGTAGGTGTTATTCATTCATAGAAAAAAAAAAAGATCAGGTTTGTAACTGGGTCTTTCAAAGGTGCAGGTGGCTGTGTACATTCTGAAGTGACGGCTGAGAAATATTTCTCCAAACATACGAATCCTAAATCATGTCAAGCTGATAAAGTATGTTAATATTCCTCAGAAAGATAAAATATAACAATTCTGAGAAAAGCAGTCCTGTTCTATAGCGGTTTACACTAAGAATGTTGTTAGGTTTGTTTATAAGTTTTCACTAAGCCTATCTTGACTAATATTTTTGCTCAATGAGGAAAACTGTCAGTTTGACACTTCTTGTTTTATTTTTATTGTGAAGGTACATCCCCAGTCTTTCAAAAGCATGTTTTGGCTTCTGATCATCTTTCAAATGTTTTTTAGAGCAATTTTTGTAAAACCATAGATAAATCAAAAATTCACGTAATTTTCAAATATGAGTCCCGTTGTGGAATCGATGCAGCACAGACAACTTGAAATAGCAACAAAGTGTTTGGGAAGGATGTGGCTAATGAACACACCATAAGTCGATGGTTTGAGAAATTCCTTTCTGGTGATTTTAGTCTTGAAAATGAGTCACGTGGGCAACCTGCCACTAAAGTGGATAATGACGAGCTGAAAGCTGCAGTGGAAGCAAATCCATCTCAACCTATGCATGAATTAGCAGCAAGGTTTGACGTTACTATTTCAACAATATTGGACCATTTGAAACAAATGGGCAAGGGAAAGAAGCTGTATAGATGGGTTCCATATGAATTAAACAAGTGTCAGAGGATAAATTGTCTCAAAGCTTGCCTTTCTTTGCTGTCACGACATAAAAGTGAACCATTACTACACTGTATTATTACATGTGATGAAAAATGGATTCTTTTTGACAATCACAAGTGTTCGGCACAATAGTTGGATAAAGATGAAGTGCCAAAATACAGTCCAAAACTGAATATTCATCAAAAAAAGCTAGTGGTGTCTGGGGTCCAGCACTGGTATTGTCCACTACAGCTTCATGAAACCTGGTCAGTCAATTATAGAGGATGTTTACTGCAACCAGTTGGATGAAAGGAAGAGGATGCTTGGGATTAAGCAACTGAGATTGGTCAAGAGAGACAGATCAATTCTCTTGCAAGGCAATACTCAACCACATGTCGCACAAACAAGGCTGCTCAAACTACAGCAGTAGACTTGGAAACTCTCCGTCATCTACCGTATTCACCAGACCTTGCACCAACTACCACTTCTTCCAGGCTTTGGACCACTTCTTCCAAGGAAAAATGTTCAGTTCTCAACAAGCTGTGGAAAATGACTTCCACGACTTCATTGCCACTTGCTCTCCAAACTTCTTTGCAGGTAGCATAAACAAGCTACTGTTAAGATGGCAAAACTGTGTCAATAGTTTAGGCACATACTTTGATTAATCATACTGTTTCTTGTTTGTGATATAATGAATTACACTTTTGATTCAAAATTGGACATTTCATATTTAATGACCTAATAGTTATGTGAAGAAGAAAAAGCAATGTAGTTTTGTGGTTAATCATGTAGGTCTGGAGCCAAACTACCTGGTTCAAATCTCACTTAACTAACTGTTGATTTTAGACAAGTTGGTAATATGCTCTCGACCTTTGTTTCTTCTGTCAAATTTTCCAGTGATAACATATATAAAGCATTTAGCATAGCCTATCAGGCAAAGTACTTTATATGTATTATTATTAAATGGGTACGTTGAGTCATTAAATAGTCTAATGATATTTTTGTAGAATCTAACAGTTTAGAGAAGACAAAAATTAAAACATAATTTTGTAGCAATTTATTATAAATGTATTAAAAAGTATTGTTTCTTTACAATAAGTTAGTTATTGTAAGACAATAATAATTTCAGCATGTAGCCACATTCCAATTACTAGATGAAGTAACTTCCATATTCTGACTTTCAATCTTCATGATAATCTATGGAGGAGATATACTATTATCTCATTTTAGAGCTGGGGTTGGACACTGTAGCACAGAGAAGTTAAGTAAGTAACTTACCAAGAATCACATACAACTCTTTAATGATAGAGCCAGGGTCTGAATGGATACAAAATGTAAACGAGATCCAACATCTGTTTTCCTCACCACTATCTATCTCGTTATACATCGCCCCTCCTTGGTGCAGCTTCAAAGGACTCCAAAGATCTAATTTCTGCCCATATGAAAAAAGAGACAGGTAAAATGAAATAGAATAGTCACCTCCAATCCTCTCTGGAAGCAACTGAGAAATAAATTGCACTTATCTTATACACACACACACACAAACACACCATGTTAAAATTCCATCCTCCCCTCTGGCAATAGAAAAGGTGATTTTTATAAGATTTCACTACTATGAAAAGGGACTGATTCAATTAGCCACATATGAAAATTGATCTTATTGTCATACTGTGTATGTACTATCTACAGACCTAAACCAAACTGATGTCCACAGTGCTGCAGGTGGACAGGAGTGCTCTGAAGAGAGGTCTACCAGCTGTCAGGGCAAGGGTCAGAGCAGCAGGACCTTCTAGTGTGTCCCTGGCTCAGGAACTGGTTTTGGAGTTTAGAATGTGATTTTAACAACCACCAAAATTGATAAGGCTCAGAGAGTCTTATTCATCTTAATCAAAGTTAAAAGATCACAGGCAAGAAAACAAACACAACCGGAATTGTCATGTCAGCTCATTAATCCGTTTTCTTCTTTGTAGGCAAGACATGGGAAATGAAATTAATATCCAAAGCTTGCTTGTCAAGTAAAAATCAGAACATTCTCGACTGCAGCAGTTTTAAAGCATCTCTTCTCTCAAGCTTTTTATCTTTATGTTCTCCTATTTCAGGCAGACCAAATCTCTTATTTAACAGAGAAAATAAAACCATCTGTTAGGACATTCATCAATTTCTTAGCCTCTAAAGTTAAGATGTCAATTCTTCAACTTTTCAAAAAAAAAAAAAAAACACTAAGTATCTCCTATGTGCTAGGCACTGAGGATACAGAGAAGATTAAGATAAAGACCCTGTCCTCAAGGATCCAACAGTTTAGAGAAGAAGACAAAAATGAAAACAGATAATTGCAGAGTGCCAGTGGCATGCTCTATGTCAGTGATGTGTACAGGATGATACAGGGAAAAATAGAAGCCTCATCTAATTTTGCACCTTTCATCGATATTTGAGGGAATGACCACCCCTTCTATGAAAAGCTTATCCTCTCATCATTCCTCCTCCACGAACTTGCCCTTCTGTTGGAAACTGAATGTTTCCCCCACCAAATTCATATGTTGAAATCCAAAGCCCCAATGTGATGGTATTAGGAGGTGGGGTCATTTGCAGGTAATTAGGTCATGAGAGCAGAGCCCTCATGAATGAGATGAGTGCCCTCATAGAAAGAAACACGAGAGTTTGCTTCCTCTCTCTGCTCTTTTCCCTGTGAGGATACAATGAGAAGGTGGCCAGGAAGGAGTCCTTCACCAGACATGGGATCTGCCAACAACTTGATCTTGGACTTCCCAGCCTCCAAAACTGTGAGAAATAAATGTCTGCTGTTTATGCTGCCTCATCTAGAGTAATTTGTTATATCAGCCCTAGCTGAATGATACATCATCCATGTCCCCTCTGTCCTGTATCTTCAATCTCACTTTCTACACTGACTCTTTCTCAATAGTCTTTAGACAAGCTCATTTTCTCCTGATCTTAAAAGAACCTTTTTCTATAGTACTCTCCGTTACAGTACTACTCTGTCTTGCTTCTTCTTGCCACTCTAAACTCTTAAATAAATAGTCTACACTGACATCTACACTTTTTAAACTCTCATTCCTGCCACAACACGATTGCTGCCATGCCTTTTGCCCCACCATCATTATACCAAAACTCCTCTTGATAAAAGACATGAATGGCATCCTAAGGGTCAATGCCAACGATCTACTTCAATTCTCATTCTGAAGCTTTCCTGCAGCATCTGAAACTGTTGACTCCTCTTTGAAACCCTTTCCTTCCTTGGCTCTGTTCCCTCTGCTTCCTCTGAAATTAATTTCTCTGCAAATGTCTTGAGTAAGAAATTTAAATTCATTTTTAGTTTCCTGCATGGACTCTTTCTACTCTACCTGCTTTCCTTGGGTGATTTTGTCTCCAAGGACTTCAGGTACCATCTGTATATGTCAATCAGGGTCCCAGCAGGAAACAGATGGCACTCGAAATGGGGTAATTGAAAAGTTTTTAATAAAGGGACTATTTACAATTTCTAAGGGAAACCAGAAAGGAATGTTCAGTACCCCAGGCCTATTGCCCCCAGGCCTGAAGGGATAAGGGGAGAAAGCTGTTATTGGAACTTAGAGAATGGCTGCCTAGAAAGCATTACTGGGCAAGAACCTTCGGAAGAAGGATGGTGCTAGGCTCTGGTGAGCTGAAAAGGAGGGAGTCACAAAATAAATGTCCAAAACTCACTCTCTTCCTGCCCTTTGTACTTTTGCTGGTGCCGCCCATTACCTAAACCCAACTAGAAGCCAATATACAGTGATGAAATCAAATGTGGTAAGGATGCTAGAGCACAGAGAAGGTCGGAAAGTGTACCCAGAGGGGCAAATGGAAAATAGCGAACACAGATGCTACATTCCTAGTCCTGACTGCTCTTCTGAGATCTTGGCCAGTATCTCCATTTTCATCTCCAATCTATTTAGATTATACCTATATGCATTAAAATTAATTTGCCTAATTCTTCTGTTTTTCTTGTAGAATATTTCTCAGTGACACAACTATCTATTATATTACTATTTTTCTCTGAACACAAGGGAATATCCTAGACATTTCCTTCTGCTTTAGCTCTCCCATTGAGATCTGGCAAGTATCTCTTACAAATTTTTTTTTTTAATTCTGGAGTCTCCTTTCCAAGTCTATTCTTCTAATTGATATTCTTAGGGTCTCTTTCCTAGACTTCTACAGTGATTTCTCAACTCAATTCCCTGTAACTATTCCTCTCACCACTTTTCTATAGCCTTTACACCGCTATCAGTTATTTTCCTAATACATAGATCTAATCATGGCATTCTTTTGTGTAAAATCTCTAATAGATCTTTGTTGCCTTGGCATAAAATGTAAACTTCACACACGATCTGCAAGGCACTAACCTATGCCTTTGGCATCATGCACTTGTTTATTCAACATATATGTCTTAAGCAATACTTGTGTGCCTAGTAAGAGACTGATGTTAAGCAAGAAAAACAAACAGGAGGTTTTGCACACATTCTAGCCACTAGACTGCAATGAGAGTGGTAAATGGATACAAAAACTAAAATAAAATGGTAATCACTAAAAATAGTAGAGAAAAGTTAACTAATGGTGGAGGCTTGTGTATGAGAGAGGCATAGAAAAGGGAATACTGTTAAAACTGTAACTTGGAAAGTGAGCAGATATTATCAGAAGGAAAAAGTGCATCTTAGCAGAGGAAAATGCATGTTCTCATGTATAACAGCATAAAAAGACAATGTGGATTCAGTGAACTAAAAATAAAAGATTAAAACAATGGTCTGCAAGAAGTGTGTGTTTAAAATTTATGTTTTCATTGAATGTAAATCAATTTTTTTTAATTAAAAGGAAATTTTAGGGTTTGATGAAAAAGTTCTATGTTATGGTTAGGATGCATATGTTTGTTAAAACTTATCAAACTGTACATTTAAAATCTGTACTTTCTATAGTGTCTATTAACTATATCTAATTTAAAAAATGACCTTGGAATAAAAAAGACTCAGTCTTTCTCTGTCCCTTGTCAGCTGTACGAAATTGAACAGGTTACTTACCTTCTTTAATTTTTTTGAGCAGAAATGATAACACCTCTCTCATAGGACTACAAAGGACTCTTTCCGGTGCTTAGCATGTAGTAGGTAATTAATGAGTGAGATTTGTCAAGTGGTACTTGAATGTATGTAGGGTTTATCAGGTTATACAGAAAGAAATGAAGCCTGAAAAGTAGGCAAGGAGATCTCAAAGTGACAATGTTTGTATTTTTAGAAAAGTCACCTTGGTTTCAAGTGTGGAGGACTAGAGTTGAGACAGACTATAGCAGGAATCTCATTAGGAGACTAATAGAATAAAGGAAGGAGGCACCCAAATAGTGACAGTAGCATATTTCTTGAGTGACAGGAAGAATGTGGTTATTGGCTGTGGAGGGAAGGATGGGTGGTAGTGCCATTTTCCAAGAAGAAAAGCAGACTTAAAGGAGTATAAAAATGAGCTCAATTTTGAAAAAGTTGTGTTTGAGGTGCCTGCAGGGCTCAGAGATGGATGTGTGTGGTACACAAGTGGATACATGGCTCTGGACCCCTAAGTTCAGACAAGACTTGTTATTATGTATTGAGCTAACAGCAAGACCAGAATAAGAGTTACTCTTTGAGAGAGAACCAAACTGAGATTAGTCATTTGTAGAAATGATGAAATCCAAGAGAGTGCTTGTGAATGTAAGCCTGGAGAATTATAGGAATAGCTAACATCTAATTCAGGTCATCTAAGTATACATATATAAGTCTTCTTGGGGAAGCATATAGAGATTTTGATTGCAACCAAGGGAGTTTACATGCAGTTATTAAATACTTTGCTGTCCATTTTCAGAAATAAGGAAAGTCTGCAGGGTACCTGTAAAAAAGGAGTCAAGGGGGAAAAAAAAAAAGGAGAACTCTGTTTCTATTATTGTCTAATATGTATTTCACTATGGTAGAGATTTGATTTTATTAAATATTAAGATCATCCAACTAATACTTCTACCTGAGTTCTTCCTACTTCAAAGTCTAGTCTCAAGTATTAGATTACACTGCCTTCTTAGGAGATAATTTTTGAAGGATTACTGATAAAGTTTTGTGAAATACTCATATCTAATAAGGTGATTAGGTGTAACCTCTAGTTCCCTATGTATGCTTTTGAAGATAGGAGGCCATGTTAGCCTAGATTCCCTGGGAAGCAGATGCCAAGACAGGATTTGACATGCAAGTGTTTTATTGTGGCAAACACGGGTGAGGGAACTAGGGGAGAGAGTGGGAGGAGTCTGGAAGAGCTGTCTGCGCCCTGTGAAGAAGGGAAGGAAGGAAGGAAAGAAGGAAGGAAGGAAGGAAGGAAGGAAGGAAGGAAGGAAGGAAGGAAGAGAGAGAGGGAGGGAGGGAAGAAGGAAATGAGGCGAAGAAGGAGGTAAAGAATTAGACTGCAATGCAGTTCTAAGATAGGAATGTGTTCAAAGGGATTATTTGGTGGCATTTCCTGTTTCTATTATATAGCTGAAATCTTTAGGGTGCCTATAAGCCCAGAAAGAGTGAATTATAATTAGTGAATATCATAATTACATATTAATCGTATATTTCACATAGATATGAATGAAAATTTTTAGGTACTTGAATGAAACAGAAAGCTTCTGTGGTCCATGTTGGGGAGACGTATATAAAGAGATTTTGAAAGTTTTTGCCGCTATTATGCCATGGGTCTCAATTAGGCAATATAAGCCCACCTTTGAGGTCCTGAGAAAATCAGCATGTTAATCAAATGTCTACATATCATATATGACTGAGGGGAATGTGCCACATGATTTAAGGACATTGGGTTTGTCCTCATTTTACAAAGTAAAATAGGTTTTTAAAAACTTTTTTATTAGGAAATAATTTCAAATTTACCAAAATGTCACAAAATAAAATAAAAAGAGTTCAAAAATGTCCATATACCCTTTATCTAGGTTTACCTATTTGTTGACATTTTACTACATTTGATTTATCACTTACTGTCTCACTGTTCTTGATTCATTTTTTTCTGGACCATTAAGGGTAATTCATGGATCTTTACCTCTAAATACGTTTGTGTGTACTTCTTAATAATAGGGAGATTATATCATATGCATCTTAAATAGTATTTTATAATCTGATCTATCATTTGCATTCCAATTGTCAGTTCATCCAATAATGTACTTTATAACACTTTTCCTTTTTCAGTACAGAATCCAGTCTAGGTCCAGGTATTGTATTTTGTTGCCATGTCTCTTTAGCCTGCTTTACACCGGAATATGAAATAATCTTTTGATAAAGTTGTAAACTTTGAGGGCAGAGACTTTGACAGTCTTGTATACTGCTTATACACTGCCTGGAGCAGTGCCTGGCACATGATAGCTCCCAGTAACTGTCTAATGAATGAATGAATGAATGAGTTTCCGTGGATATCCGTATTTTTTAAGAGGAGTAGGCATAAGTGAGTTACATTGGTCTTTGCATTTTAAGAGCATGTATATTATGTTTTTAAAATTCCTATCTATGCAAATAATTCATGTTGTTTTATAAAACTAGATTTGTGTGTATGTGTTCGTGCGTGCAAGTGTATGAAAAGCTTAAGTGTTCCCTAAGCCACCGCCTCTGTTTCTCCCTGCCCACACCATTACCTTAAATCCCTTTCATCCTTGTACCAACTTAAACCTTTTAGTGTTTGAAAGTGAAATGGAAACCCAAGCTCTTCTGGCATGAAGACTGGCATCCAGTGTGACTGTCCTCTGGGCAATGCAAAACATTTGCTCCCTGAATCAAGGGCTGTAATGAATCTGAATGTTCAGATATAACTGGTAGTCATGCTAAAAAAAATGCATGCTGGCTCCTCTGTCAACATGTTGACTGACAGAATGTACATGTGGTAGGAGGCTCACTGACATGATTTCAATCGTAGCTCCGTGAATGCTGTCCATCAGTCACAGAAATCTCCGCCTTGTTCCAGAGGGCCCATTACATCATTCCCACATTGCCCGAATTGCAGCTTGTTGACGGAACTGAAGGATGGTCCAGTTTCTTGCTAGTCACAGCAAGGGCCTCATTTCAAGGTCTTCCTTGTGAGAGTCCATCTCTTAACTTCAGAGAGTCCATCTCTTAACTTCAGTCCATCTCTTAACCTACTACTCTACTCGTAATATAAAATCAGTGTCAAAATTTCCACGTTCTTTTTTTTTTTTT